>MIEF01007701.1:0-11670 GCA_001870725.1 Taenia solium | reverse complement strand
TGGAAGCAGCAATCAAGTCCTTCACAATTCAATTCTACACTTGTGATCGCAGGAGTAGTGATGCCTGTAGAATTCAGTGGAAACATGGAGTGAACACTTTCACCAAAGAAGAGTACATGTTCGATGTGTTTGTTGTCGTTCAGAGATGGCTTGGTTGCTGTTCGTCCCTCCATGGCAGTGGTAGCCATTTTTCATCGCTGGCTTCACACGTCTTCCTCTGGTTTGTAACAATCCGCAAGCAGCAAGAGGGAAGTTGCATTTGCCATCACTTGATTTCCTTACAATGCAAAATGATTCGAGCTGTTTTTGCATTTTGCATCTCTCTCTGTGGAATGCTCATCTCATCAACCTCCTCATGCCATCCAATTTAAACCTGTAAACTGACATGTCGGAGAGCCTTGCCAATGCCATGACAGTGATAGCGTCGCTAAGTCATTGGGAAGAGTGAAATGTCTCACTGGTTCAATGCAATGGCTGCATGAGTGCCGATGTTTGATTGTTTCAACTTGTCACTTCGTCACCACTCTTCCACTGACTAACCCACTCACCTATCTGCCTCACTTTATGTGCCTCCCTCTTCTTCTTCTCTTACCCGTGGTCCCCTTCATTCCCCTCACCCCACCTTCCTTCCTTCCTTCCTTCCTTCCTCCCTTTCTTTTTTCCTTCGTCCTTTCAGGTGGAAGAGGATAATTCGTGGTGGGAGTAGGGGAGGGGAGAAATGCCCAGACGCATAACGACGCTGGCCATCAAAGTGGCAAAAGCTATCACAGTGGGAGGCAGTGATTTGTCTCTCGTGTGGTGGCCAGAAACCCTAGCTGTCGGAGCAGACACAGAAGACAAAGACCTATCTGAAGCAGTGATGTCATGGGAAGAGCGTCGGCTGAAGAAGTGGCTCCCAAAGCCAGCATTCTGCGAATGTGGGGTTCACAACTAAACAGTTGAAGGAATGCTAACCCCATCAACCCTCACTTGCACGCAATCGGCAGCACTGGTCAATCTTTGCAGTGATAAGGAACCAAGTCTCACTCAGTGTTCTCGGTGAGGTGGGCGATGGCATGGTGAGAGCCAACAAGCATATGAGGAAAGGGAAGGGAATCCAAAGACCGGTACTCTCGTCATTTTGACGCACTCGTGTTATAGAACCTTAGTATCAGTAGGCCTCCAATTTTTCTTCCAACTTCTCCTTCTCCACCTCCTCCTTTACCTCCTCCAAAGAAGATAAAAATAGCAGAAATTTTTCAGTAATTTGTGCCACCAACCCTTCTTCTCCTCCTTTTTTCTTCTTGCATAGACATGAGGCGATGACCTTGCCCCAACCTCCCTTCCTTCTTTCCTGCTCTCGGCTCCTCGTCTCCTCTCCTCACCCACCCACTCCTCCCTCCATCGCCGCCATCGGAGAGGTGCAATCACCAACCAAGTCCTCCCTAGTGCGACGAGAGCATTCGCGTGAGTACTGAATTAGGAAGAAACGCAAGGAAGTCACCTTTGTCAGTTCTGCAGCAGTGTTCATTCTTGAGTTGTTAAGTCCTTTCATGGAGGCATGGCTTTCACCGCGTTGCTTTCATCTCTAGTGCCTCTAGCACGCGATTGCGATTTGTCAAATGGACAGCAGGAGTAGGAGCAGCAGCATATGTAGAGAACTGGACTCAGCATGGTAGATTGGGCAAGACTAGGCTTGACAAGACCAGGCTGTTCTGGACTAAATCAGATGCCAATAAATAAGATTAGCCACGAATGCTGGATTATGGCCGCCTAATATGGACTGGAGTGGAATAGATTGGGGGAGGAGTGGAAAAAATAGATGAGTAGGTGGATAGGTAGCCATCTTCATGATTTACTATTCAGATCAACCTTAACGCCTCCCTATTTGTAACGCCAAATCGACCCAACACAACTGCAGCCTACATGCAATGAGGTCTAGCCCTTTTGCCTGGTAGAAATTAGGACCCACTGTACACACGTGGCAACGAAGTTCGTCGACGACTTTGAAATGGTGGGACGGAAGCCTCTTGCCTCCTCATTTTCTCACATGCCCTACTCCAATCCATCTTCGGTGGGTCTCCTTTTCTTCTTCTTCTTCTTCTTCTTCTTCTTCTTCCTCTTCCAGTTGTCTGCCTCCCACTTTACTGCATGCGATCTGAATTGTCGCGGCTTGCGTTATGCCTTATCGTGCATGCTTCATTCATTCAAGTCATAGAAAGTGGAGGAAGAAGTGCTGCCTCCATGTTATCCTCTTACTGTCCTTCTTGCTTCCATTCACTGAGGCTAGTGTGCCTTATTCCACTGGACGCCCTACGTTTTTGCTCATTTCCAATTTCTCCAAACCCACAGCCACTTCCCCACCTAGCTCACCATCTGTTCCTTCGACGTCGTCCTTTTAGTGACTTCCAAGCCTCTCTCCACTTGCCTCATTCCTTACCATGTTATGTTGAATGACAATGATGTTTGTGCAAACGATTAGGGTGATGGTGATGAAGAAGGAATTCATGCCCTAGACTGGACAGGACGCAGAATATACCAGAGTACACCAGTGTCGAGTGGACTTAACCCATGTTGGAATGCTGCCATACCTTAGCTCACATTGCCGCATTCCACCATTTGCATCTTTCTTTCTCTATTTCGTTCTACTTTGCAGTTTGTCCCATTTCATCCCGTCTCAGTTCTGCCGCCTCCTCCTCCTCCCTCGCCCAAATCCTACTCCATCTGTTACGCCTACCACCCGCCGCTCCACATCATCGCAGAACTCTCCCTTGCCTCCTTGCACACAGTCCCTCCATCTGATAGTCTACACTAACTGGTAGGTATGTGCACTTCTCCCCCACTCCTCCACCTCCACTCCTTAATCTCTGTCTGTCACACTTCGTGTGTGTGCCATTGCTTGGTTTTTTCTGTTGTCCTACCATATAATCATCTTGATTGGTGCCGCACAGAGACAGGTAAGAACGTGTGTTTGTTTGCATGTGTGCGTGTGCATCCTGAGCTCAGTAAACGCACCTTTGACTGATTGTTTGTTGCATGGTTGGCTGGTTGGTAGATTGGTTGATTGATTTCTCCTTTTCACTTAGTCACACCCACTTCACATGATTTGCCTTCTTCTGTCACCTGTGTTTTCCCCTCTCCTTACCTACTAAACTTATTGTCTTCCTCCCTTCCTTTCTTTAGATTGAAGAGGACATCTTGTGACTAAGGAAAGGCTCATTGATGGGAACATGAGTAGTGCAAGCCATGAAACTCGCGAAAGTTGTCAAAGCATGTGGGGACGATTTGCCAGCCATGTGTCGGTGGTGACAGGCTGTCTGTGCTAGCACGGAGGAAGAGAAGGCATTAGAAGAAGTGGTGCTAAAGAGATGCACCAGATGAGGTAGCGCCAACACGCAGTATTCTGCCTTTGTGTGAGTCACAAGAGGACAGTTGCTGTCGATGGAGAGTGAAGGTTTTGCGGACTTTTACTTCATTTAAGCCATATACTTACACCATTCCTTTCCCTCTTGCCCCTCTCCACTCCAATGGAAGTGCTTTCCATCCAATTACGTTTTCTTGGGCACTGCGTCATGCGAGTTCCATTGGTTTATGCAATCCTCCTTAATGGTTGCATTGTACCACGTGCAGTAGCCTGGCACGTTTTCAATCCGTGGCATTGCATTTGGCACGCCTGTTGCACAGCAACGATGCTGAGCACATTTGAAGGCAGGAGCTCGATCCATGCAGAAGACAAGAGGCATATCTATTGGGCAGTTATTTCTCTAAGCCTCTCCTGTGAGCCAGGCAGTCTTGGTCCATAGCTAGGCTCTCACTCTCCCATTCTATGGGTGTGCAAATAAGGAAAGCTCCTGAAGACTTGCGGCCTCTGTACACGTCAGAGATGGCTAGGCGCGCAACAGTGGGCGCAATGCAGTTGCAGCCGCTCGGCAACATTGACAAAATGCGTAGAATATGATGACCTTTGATGCCTGCAAGAGGAGTGCTTGCATCCAATTTGTTTAACTATCGAGTGTGGGGTAAATTTCTTGGTTGTAAATGCCTGGCTAGGTGTTCAGCTGGAAGGCTGGCTGGATGAGAAGCCTTGGGAAGACACAGCAGAACGAACCGTTTGCGTAGTATGGAGAGTGCAAATCACCAAGTCGTCGAAACGTGAGCTAAGACTAAGCAGACTAGCGAATTAATGGATGTGCAGCAGCCATCTCCACGAGGCTTTGGGTTATAGAGTTTACTTGTATGAGCACCATCATCCAAAAACTTTTGCATTTCGAGCAAGTCTAAGCTTAGTCTAGCTTCTCTTAAGATGAATTAAAGACATGAGAGATAGAAAAGAGCCTACTCTCTGCCACCATGCTGCCGATGACGCCCCAACTTGCGTACTTGCTATCGCGAAGCTCGATCTTCAGATACCGACCCACTCGCTTAAACAAAGAACTCAAAAGTAAAACTATTAAATTGCGAATGCTTTGAAACTACCATTGCAACCTTTGAATCAGGAGACAATTTTGCCGTGAACTTTAGCGAGTGCTGTTCTGCGAGAGTGGTCCACGGCGCATGTAGTTGAGATGTTGGAGTGGAAAACAGAATTGAAGGGGTTTAAGTGGCTCGATGCATATTTTACAGTTCTTCTCAACGGTGAAGGCGGATTTGTTTATGCAACCGCATCGCAGGTGATGGTTAGACACTAGAATGACTGTAACAGTCAGGTCTATGACAGTGTTTGCATTTAATGGTTTCGGTTCTCTCTGCGAGGAGGATGCCAACACGTCACATCTACGAAAATGAAGTATTTTTTTCATTAAATGGACACATGCATCTACTACTTACTAAATGCCAGTGTTGTCGAGGTGGGAATGGATTCGGGTTTAACACAGGCCATCTGATATTCTGCCATGATTTGTGGTAATTTGATAGACGATCTGCTGCAACTTAGTTGCAAGGTGCGGTTAACTCATCCTCTGGCTGTGAATCCACAGAATCTTAAAGAATTCGTCTTTTAAGGCAGACGTTCACTCAGCTCAAGCCACTTTATTTAAAAAGGCAGCTAATATATTGCCCTCATTTTCACAGCCTTGACTTTGTAAACATCAACGGTGAAAGGCCATGAACGATCCAACCATTTTGAAGTTAGCTCATATTGTTTGAATGTGTGAATGGAATCCTCATTCCAATGGAATTTTTATGCATGAATTAGGTCTACTTCCCATCGTGTTTAGTGGTTCTGCGACCCTCAAGACATCAATGGAAGCGAAACGTGTCTCTGCACGAAATGCATGCCGATTGTCCCATTTCTGCAGCAGAAGATTGTGCATCCAATTTTTGGCAACCTCTACGGAATGGTGAGCCTTGATGGCATTTTATTGGAGTGTATCAAGAACACTGTGTCTTTGCATGTAAAACAAGTGACAGCGTTGATGTGAGGCAGTAGATTGCACGTGCCTGTGTACGCTGCCTCAGTGGGTCTGGAGTTGACGATGGTGCCTGAAATGTGGGAAGCAGGCTGGACCAATAAGCTCCATAGCGGATTACAGTACAAGCGGAGAGTAAAAGCGGTGACTTATTCACACGAAGTCCACTGTCCGTTCGCATTTAAAAGAGCTTCAGTCTCAGAAGCACTTATGCAAGGGGTCTCGACTTCGAAACCAATGCTGTGAGAGAAGACTTGACGATCCACTTTGCCAGTCTGTTCAATGCATTTGAACACCTCTTGAACAATATTAAGTGACCTGCTTCCCATTCATTGTCGATCTGATGAGGCGCAGACAGTAGCATGTCAGCGACCAACGCAGTGGAAACATTACTGAAGATTGCTTTTCGTGACGATAACGAAGCATTCATTCATAACTGCATTCATTCATTCATTCATTCACAACTGCATTGATTGAGTGGGTGAGAAAGCCACAAGTTGATGCAAATGGATCCAGTCCATGATTCGTGGTTTAACTGATTACCACCCTCCTTTATGTGATCAAGATGCGCTTCCATAACAAAATCGCACATGCATTGCAAAATAAACAAAAATCATGAAAACTACTGTGTTAAGGCTCAACAGCTAACGTCCAGTTGTAGTGGATGTCAAGCGTTCGGGAAGGAAACTTTGCTCTGAACAATCATTACCGCTGATCAGTCTGCTCTGTTCATTATGTCATAGCACGGAATGATTGTATTCAATCAGTCCTCTCGTCCCATCGGATCGCAGGCCAAGTTGAAAGGGGTCAGTGTAGGGTCGACTGCGTTGGCAGTGGTGCCAGAGAATCTCCCTCTTCCTAGAATGTTGTAAAACTTCAGAAGGCAGTGCGCACACCCGATTCATTCACTGTAACCACTGCGCGTCACAGAAAATTGACCACCTATTTGCGACATAAATACGCCTCCATGATGACTGTGCCTTCGATGTGGAATTTGAAGCGTACTGTGTCACATTTAAGGACCACTTCTGCAATAGCCGATTCACGGTAAGTCCTGAAAAAGCACTTTGGTGGTGTAGAGTGTGACTTCCACTGCATAGTAAATCTCTCCTCACGTGCACGCAAATGCATGTCCAACTTTTGTGCAAATAAAAGCCACCCAACTAATGAATGACTTTTAGGCAACGTGAGCGTCCTAACAACCCATTCGCAAGTTTTGTGAGTAGCACGTCTTACCAATAAGCTGCTAAGCAAGAATGTCAAGAGGGTCACCCTCCATCGTCTCCTTGCTGTCCTTTCCTCCGCATCAACTAATAAGCTCCCTCTTTGAGTGCCATCTGCCAATACTTCGCATTTGATGTCTGCCGCCTTCCTGTCTGGACTGACAACGACATGTAACGTAAGCCTTATCCAGTACGGCGCCTAGGTGATATGCGAACAGTTTTACGCAAACATGACTGTCGGGATGACGTCACCGAACCTCAAAGTGGGTGGAAATTCTGATCTCCTACAACGTTTGACAAAATGTTAGTACAAGGTATTCCTCCATATTCAGTCTTTTCTGACTTCCATTAACCTGGCTCCGCTACAGAGTAGGCAACGAAGGCAAGCTCGAACGCCTCCCTTTGATTTCTGTGGATCGATTCGCCAAAGGAGAAGGAAGTTGGCTGTCTTATCTTGGATAGGTCCTTAACCTTACTGAAGGTGTTCCGCTCCCAAAACTCTGCTACTTGTGTGTTTATCAGTAGCAAACACTCAGGGTTAGCCTGGGTCAGTCTTCTGCAAGTGGAATAAAGCACAAAAGGCATTGCTGCAGTTGGAAATTAGTTATGGCTGAGAATGTCAACGACTAGCACTATTCAGGACAAGTTTTATTCCACTCTCATTTGATCGTAGTGCCCCATCCAACAGGGCTCTAGATAGGCAGTGTCTTCCCTACCAAGTCAGTGTGCACAACTGCACCACTCATTTGCACTTTCTGCGGTGCTGACTTCAACCTTCCCAAAGCCAAAATCCATGTTTAGCTTTGATGAGCATGTTTAGTTGCAATTGTATCAACTCTTTGCGATTATTCGTAACCTGTGTACGCATAATTCTCTGACATCGTCATCAAAGTGTTGTCGTCACTTTTACATTTCTAGTGCGTCCACTATGAAATTGGTAAAGCCGATCTAACAACAGCCAATAATTGGTGTCGAATTCGTTCAACTACGTCGGACAAATGGAAAGGCAACATAGCTCCAGAAAAGGCAGCTCCTGCAGCAGCATTCCTTCCTCCGTACTCTACACAGGTAACACTGTGGTGTGTTGCGTGTGGTTTGCATCACTGGGGCAATACTTGATCCCGTCGTAACCACAGTCATTGTTGTATTTGACTGACTGTGGTGCACTGTCCTCCTGCAGTGGATAAAGTGCGACTTCAGACAGT
Organism: Taenia solium; assembly: GCA_001870725.1. Classification (NCBI taxonomy): domain Eukaryota; kingdom Metazoa; phylum Platyhelminthes; class Cestoda; order Cyclophyllidea; family Taeniidae; genus Taenia; species Taenia solium. Next base: position 3,855 of record MIEF01007701.1, on the reverse strand, counting down.
TTGACACGACCATTATTGGCACGTTCGCCGTGATAATGGACGACCCACAGTGGGACATCCACATGGAACCGCCGTACAGCACAAGGTTGGACGATGAGATGCGGAAAGTGGACATTTCCTATCTGCAAGACAACGGATCTTTACTCTTCTGAGTCACTAAGCAGTAAGTTTTGCCGGAAGTTGGTTGATGGGATGGAGGCTGAGTACATTTGAATGGCGAATGTCTTGGTTGTGTGGTAGCAAAGTGTTTTAATGCTGCCACCAATTAATTCCTCTTACAAAATCGCAAAACTCAGTCCTCATCATGCACTTAAAACTTTCTAATCAACCGAAGTAAGGAGCAACGATGAATTTTTTTCCGACTCTTCTGCCGCTGGACGCTTTCCATAATGTCGTTTTCCTTCCCATGGTGAGTAGTAATTCCCACTCACATGCCCTTCAGTTAGTGGAAAGCTTTCTCAACGCTTGTGTACCTGCTTTGTTCCTTTACGTTTGTTAATAGACAAGCACTAGCACGAAATACTGTGCACGCCCGTCGCATTCTCTCTGTCGTCCACATGGAGGGTACGGATAATCTCGAGGGAGGAGAACAATGTCTTCCACTGACCTGGCTCTGCTACAGATCAAGCAGCGAAGGCAAGCCGAAACGAACTTATTTAATTTCTGCGGGTCGATTCGACAAGAGAGAAGGAATTTGGTGGCCCCATCTTGAATGCGGTCTTCCCCTTACTGAAGTTGTTCCGCTCTCGGAATCTTTCTACTTATGATATTATCAGTAGCAAGCACTTAGGGTTAGCCGGGATCAGTATTTTGCATTGATGCAATTGCACGAGCCCAAACTATCATAAGCAATAGTGTTCACTAAAATTACTAACGGGGGACTCAAGAGGGGCGTGCATGAATCGATCGTGATTATCGTATTATTTTTTCTGGATTCTTGAATGATGCGTAAAGTAGCGTCAATTCTGCGGCTCACAATCGTCTACAATCAAGAAGAACATATATTGCCCCTCCCTAAGGCACTCTAATTCACTTGGTTGCTTCATTGTCATCCCTGACGATAGCAGAATTCTTAAGTTATGGTCACGTTCCATTAAAACTTGCCCAGTTATCGAAGTTGTCCTATCTCAAAATGACCTTCTTGCCGCAAGATACCAAATCTAATTCCACTCATCATTCACAACGGAGGTTTAGCGCGATCTAGATTTGTGCAAACACGAGGCAAATGAAATTCTTCCCAGTCTTCCTGACAACTTGTGTGTGTGGTGGTAATGCCAGGCAGCTATTTACTCAGTGCCAAAACAGTCTAGAAAACGTCCAATTTCTGCGAGTGGCTTCGTAATTGTTCGAGTGGCACTGCATCATACACAAGCTTGCCTGCTCTTCCATTGCTATGCCTTCAATGCCAGCATGAAACAATACAAGTGAGGCGGTCTGGGCAGAAGAAACCAACAGTTCAAATGCAGGTGCTGCTAGACTTGGCAACCAATCGGCTGCAAGCGTGCAGGTGGTCTATTTACCACCAGAAATGTGATTGATCAATGACGTTGGCTTTTGATCGCTTACTCATCTACTTACTTCCCACTCCTCAGAGTTATCCCATCTTACTCCCTTACCCTGCTTACTCTACTTCAGTCTTCAGAACGCAATGTCCAAAAGCATTGCAGTGGTTCATTTGACATCTCTGCAATCTGTTGGGATTTAGCTGCATCGTCAACTGGTTCTCACCTGAAGTGGACTGTCGGTGGACCATAATTGCTACCAAAAGGAAAGTCGATGAGATGAATCAGGCATTTGGGGTCAAAGTGATAAAGATATTTACTTACGGGTTCCATTGATAGCAGTAATATTTGAGGAAGTGGTTTCGTTTTCGAGCTTTTGAAGGCGCGAAGTGCTCCTCCTTAATAGCATTGTTGTGCATTTAAGTGCTGAGAAGCACGTGGTTCCAAAGTCGCCTAACTGCTGACCAGAACATTAATGAGTGGCACTGCTAGTTGCTTTGACGCATGGAGTACAATTTGCAGTCGCATTTAATGGCTGCGAAGCTAGACCTCATCTTCTACGATCCATTTGTGGATTTATGTCCACGTCCATTGAGGTTGGCGGATGGGTGCTGCTGATTTCTACTAACCAACTTCCAGACCATGAAGGCAGAGTAGGTTGAGCAAGATGAATTCAACTGAAACTGTGGGGTGGTTAAGTGGCAAAAGGAGGAGGCATTAGTGTCAGAAACTCGAAACGGCATGGCAGGCCATAGTGAGCTGTAACATGCATAGACCTAAGAATCCAAGCTACTGTTCATATGGTTGATTAGCAATGGGCGGATTGGACGCATCAGTTTGTTCGCCGTGCTCTTCATCTTTTTCCGCCTAAGGTGAATTTTACGTCCTGTCTGTTGTGAGTGGCATTGTCAGCACCAGCTTCTTTCCGTTGCAGTGCGTCACCGCCTCCCTTGCATTTGAAAGCTAAGCGAGCACACAGCAGACCCATCAGTGAGGAGAGACCTTGAATCTTGGATGAATGTTACCTCTGCTGTCTCCGCTGTTCCGAAACTATGCAGTGGATGTCGCCGTAATCGGTGCCGTTTGGTTACAATAGTAGTAGCGAGGAACCGGGAGAGATGGTTGGCTACTTTTCTTTGTTGCTGTCCATAATCAAGTTTTTTTCGCCTCTCTACTTGATAAAAAGTTAAACAACACCGATATTGAAGGCGAAATAGCCAGCTGAATTAAACATATTCCATGCAGTGTTTTACAGTTAATTACAAGCATCCGTGTACTAAAAGTGTGTTTCAGGTGAGTCAGAGGCTCACATCCCAATTCATAACCTCTTTTATGCAGCAGTATTTTAGGTTGTTTACACACTTTGCAAGGGCGAACTCCAGAACTACCACTACTGCATCGGTGTGATTAAGAAACCGGCGCATTGTCCAAGTGACTTCTCGAGTAAATGCGTTTGCGCGTCTAGTCTACTGTACTTCACGCAACAGCTCTTGCATTCTGACCTGGCGGTGGGAATTTGACCACTTGTTCCACAAGGCAGAGAGGTAAGCCCTTGCATTCTTAGTGGCGTCCACCGAAATGCATAGAGAGGTGTGTGAAGCACACTAAGCTGACCTCAGAGAAACCACCATCAACCAACTAAATTCGATTCGACAAAGGTTTTTTTAAATTTGGCTGCCTTTATTGTTTGGATTCCATTCCTAGGCCAGAACGACCGCTATCACTTGACTCTGCAAATTGTGCGTGCATGAGGATTCCTATTTAAGTAGGAAGTCGGTCAGTACAAAGTGTGGCAGATGCTACTGCCCATTGTCAGATTTTGTGTAGAATGATTCAAATAACAATGCTTCTTTCCCTCCGTCCCATACGTAAGTGTTAGCTCTGTTTTGAGTAGAAGTGGTATAAGCCAGGCAAAGGTCACAGAAACCCTGCTTCCACTTCCATTCCCGTGTGGATAAATTCACATCGAAGAAAAAAATACAAATGTAGGATTTTGGTCAAGCACTCGCAACCCATCTTGCATATATTTATGGTAGCGATGCTATGAGGTGTGGGAAGATTGCAGACATGCTTCTTTTGACGTGCACTAACGAATGGAAGACACTAATGAGTGGTAGCAGCGGCCGGGTTTGATGTCCTTGGTTGGAGGGCGTTAGGTTTGTTGTGGTGAGCACCATGATCAACTTGTACACGCCTTCAATGCACAGTAGATGGTGTTCATGAGAGCTCATGTGCTTGAGCGCCTTATGCCAAGTGGATTATGGCAAGCACTGCTGACTTGGCTTTAGAACACACCGATTTGCATTGGTATTCAATGCTTCCAGCCTTCAAAATGGATTTGACAAGCAACTAG
>MIEF01007694.1:0-16529 GCA_001870725.1 Taenia solium | reverse complement strand
AAAAGGCTTTGCACCACTCAATTTGAGAGCGTTTCAGGAAGCTCTACTGAATCATGATGTATTGGGCAGACGTGATTTGCAGTTAAAGGGTGATATTCCAGCCACCAATTTTGTGGTCTCTTTCCAGTTATGAACGTTTTGAGCGCTATCGTCTACGTGCAATGCGTGCCCAAATCGCCAATCGTGAAATGGGTCAGCCGCGTCCAGCTCTGCCCTCAACACAGATGGTGCCTCAACAACAGCTGCAGTTACAACCATCATCGACAACACAGCAGCAGCCACAGCATCACCAGTTCCATCTGAGTCTTCCCTCCACTTCAGGCATGCCATCTCATCGGAAAGATGACCATGAAGAAGGTGGTGGTAGCGGTGGAGGAGGAGGAGGAAATGATGAGGACGAGGATGATGACGATGACGAACTGTTGGATGCAGTGGCGGAACAAGCTCAAGTAGGTTGTTTGTTCTGTTAGGCACTTCTTATGGTATCCATGGTTGTTTAATTTGAACCGGGACACACTTGGGACCTTTTCTGACATCCACGGTTGTTCAGGTCAACTTGGCATATGTTAGCTGCCACTTCAAAAAAGGGAAGGCCTTTTTGATGGATGCGTTCACAATTCGTTTCTTGCGCTATTTGGAAGACAAATTGGACGTTTCCGATTCAATTATTCAAGATTGGAGGCATTTACAAACCTACTGCTTTGGTAGTGGCACCGGAGGTGACAACAACCAATAGACTGTCACAGAGCTTGGAAATGACTGCTCTGAAGAGTTGCTTCACACGACCCTCTCCTGATCAACGGATCAGGGCGAGGGTCCCATTTTACCTTGAAAAAGCAATGCAAGTGCAACTTTTGTTGAATATTTTGCAGGCCTTTGCAAAGTGGTATTCTTGACCGTTCCTGTAGTCAATCTTAGACTTAAGTTGTGCCTGTTTCGCTCGAACTCTTGAATGATAGGGACCATATAAAAAGGAGGGAAGGGGCAAGGGGAACGACTGGTGTAGAAACAATGAAATTGAGTAAAGTTTGATGGTTGGCAACAAGGACCTTCCATTGCATTTAGCGTTTCTTGTACCTGTATTTTCGCCGATCGCTTGTCAGTTTCTGGAAGTAACGTTGATTGTTAAGCCTGTGACGCCTTTTGATGGTGCCTCCGTAGGGTCTCTCTCCACGTCCAACCATCCACCGCATTCCTTGAGTCAGATTTTCCCCACCGACGTCAGTTCTCTGGCCCTCAAAGGCTTCCCTACAGAGGTGATAAGGTACAACACTTGAAACTTGACGCGTTAGCCACGGAGGTGGCCTCTATTTCATCAAGGCCATTTCTTTTACCTCAAGAAATGAAGAAGTCAGCATTTTGTCACAACTTCTAGAAAAGGGGAGACGTTTGATCCACTATCAGTTTAGACACTCTATTTTCCTTTGCGTTTTATGCTTCCAGCGCAACCCACACGCCACTGAGGCGAGTGATTTAGAATTGGTCTCGGTGGGTGATTGGTCAGAGGACGCTCTGGCACTACAGACTCTAAGGCTCAACGATACCTCTCATGTGAGTCTTCCAGAGCAGAAAATGTAGTTTCTTGCCAGAATTCTCCTCAATTGTAGTTCCTCTACATTATTGTGCTTAAAAGTTAATCATTTTTGATAGGTGTTCTTGTAATTTTGACCTAGCTTAAAGGGGCGAAGATTTAGGGTTTGTTAGAAAAAACTCTTTTTTGCTTTTCGCATTGCAGACTTCCTGGAACACCGATTCAAGCGCTGGTAGGTTATCCCCTTTCCCACTTTTCTTTTAAAGTGTTAGCACACTTATAAGGATGAAGTGTTTTTCTTTTATCCCCTTCATTTGCTGATAGCTCAGTTGGAGCGAGTGTTTGGTGCAGGCTACAACAACCTCACCAACCACCCCACTGATACACAGACAGCACTGTCAAGTGTTCAGGCGTTGTCAGGACCACAACTGGAACCGCTTCAGCCCCAGCCAGCTCCTCTTCCACCTCCCCCTCCCCCTCCCCCTCCTCCTCCTCTTCCTCCTCCTCTTCCCCCTGCTTCCAAGGCACTGCCTCAACCACCGATGAAGAAACGAACTCCCTCGGAGGTTCGCAGGTTGGAGGAGGCTCTACTGCTCTTTGACTCTTGAGATGAGAAGTCGTGTGGTGGACGTGTTCGTGATGTGATGTACATAGACACGCGAGTGATTGACGGATTGACTCGACGATTGATACACATGTCCCTTGCTCCCACCCCCACTCCCTACCCACGTTGACCCATCGATGTCTTCTTCTACTTTGATTGTTTTTCGCCTTACTTCCTCTGCATCCTTCTTCCCATCCTTCCCTCCTCTCCTTCTCCCTTCACACATTCTTCGCCCCAAATCTATGTACTTATTGAGGAGAAACATGCGTGGAATATCAGAGGCATCTCTGCTTCAATGTCATGTCTGGTGGATTGTGGGATTTGATAAAGTGGTTAATTGTTCTCCTAGGCCTCAATAATGCTTCGAGAGAGGGTGTCGGTAGGTCAGAGTAAGTTGGGCTGTCAGAATTACTAGCATTTTCACGATAACCAAATCATGGGGAAGTCGAATTGTGTGTGATCCATTCCCGTGTGAGCAGTAAAGTGCATCCGACACCTCGATCAATGATTGTCTAACACTTTGATTTGATGGAAAACAAGGCAAAATCCATTTTTCCCTACAATGTGTGTTTATGAGGAAGGCGAATTGACTGACCTACCACGCAGACAGAAGCCCGTAGGCTACCTCAAGCGGTGAGTTAAAGGGATGGGGGGTGAGGTTGCAGCCGCCTGTCAGAGAAATGGTCAGCTTTACCGTGTCTATTGTGAACCAGGTAGTTGCAATGCCAAAACGCACCTACTGTAGCGACTGTCACCGAAATGGTGAGGAGAGTGAAGGCTCCATCACGGGCAAGTGGGTAGTCAGCCCACCAAGACATCGGTGGTTGTACAATCCGCGTGGACGACAGACGATGGGGATTCGGAGGTGTGGGCAAACTTGAGGATGGAATCGATCAGTCAGCTTCAGTTTAAATACCTCGTCATGAACAGGCTAAGCTCACTAGACCAATCAGCAAATGTCCTAGTAAATTATTCACCTCTTAAAATAGTTCGAGAAGGTATCGCTATTCGTTTGGGAAAGGAAGAAGCGCAGCCAATGAACAGCAGCACAAGCAGCACTGGTGATTTGGGGAAATAGTAGCCAGTAATTAATTTAACACTGTGCCTTTTTGAGCCGATTAAATCTTACCCAAACCGCGATCACTTCTAAGGTGGGAAACGCTTTTCAAATGGTCCCGTCATTAATGCACTACCAGTGCACCATTCGGGCGGGGCGGTGGAGGAGGAAGAGGAGGAAGCGAGGAAGGGGTGCCAGAACCGACCAACCCGAGGACGAGGCACATTCAAGATCTAATCGGAGGTTCAAATTGTGAAATTCGACCCAAAATTTATGATTGCTTTAAATATGGTAAGGTTCACTGGACGAGGAGGGAGACGTTCGTCTTGATTAGCAGTCGAAATTGCCCAAATAACTAAGTCGAATGGGAATGAATGACCTCGAGGTGAGAATGCCTTGCCGTTCCCCTCTATATGGGTGGCAGTTTACTACTTAATGCCTGCTAGATGCAGTTATGGGTCGGAATAACTACAACAGCGCATTTATTTGCATTATGCGAAATCTGTTGGCAAGCAACACGTCCATTTTGGCAACAGTGCTGGCTCCGGTCGCCAAGTTGCAGGTGAGTGGACAAGGTGCTTAATAGAGCGTTGTGGGGTTGAGGTTCTACTTTTAATCAACATGTGACCCATTGTGGTGAGAGTATGCGTGACAGAAGTCATCTAAATGCAGAATTGTGAAATGTCCTTCAAAGCACCCAACAGATTATTCCCTAACCTCACCGTCTCCACTAGGTAGAGGTGGTTCAAATGAATGGGATTTTTGGACTAGAATTATGCTAAATGTGTTGTCCAGAAGTTCCATCTAATTGTAAAAGAAGGAGCAAAGCAATCGAAACCTTCATACCCTAGCGAAAAGAAATAGGATATAGGGAATAGTTGGGCGAAGATGTTACCAACCTGATGGAGGTGAGGTTTTGTCAAGAAACAAGATGCCGAATAGTTTTTGGGTGCCTGGCCCGTAATGATGGTCGCTTTTGCCATCTACCGTTGCCTTGTCGCCTAACAAGATACGAGGCTGTTGCGAAGCCCACGTTCTATTCATTGGTTTGGAGGGTTAAAAGGGAGGTATAGGCGCATCAGATTGTTCTGTGTCTGGCATGGGGACGAATATGGGTGGTGATGGTGGTGAGGATGAGAGAGGTGGTGCCGTGTGTGCTTTGCTTCCGCCTTACAAAAGGTGGAAACGAAGTCCGGCTAAGGTGTGCCTCGTCAATCATCCATCCAACTGATTGACAGGTCTGCGCTGCTGTGGAAGGAGGGCTACTTTTCCTCTCTACGACTTCCCGTTATTACTTAGCTTAAAGGCGCTTTCCAGTGCATCACACACATAATCAGAGAAAGAGAGGGCGACTCGACTTAGTCATCTGAAAATACAGGGATATCATGTGAGCGTGAGGATGTGGATGAACCACTTGAGATTGATCTTTCAATGAGCGTTGGGATAAAGTACCAAACATCTGTCATTACAAGTCGACAAGTAAAAAAGAAATGCGTGTAAAGCAGAGGGTAGATTAAGGGCCTGCCAGGCTTTCTGTCTGTCAGTTTGATAGTCCAGATGACACCCTCACCGAATGCACTCCAATAAAAGTGTCGAGGTACCTCTGCAATCCACCCAACCATCTCTGACGCATTGACCCACAAAACCTCTCATTTGTAGGTAGGCAACAGAAACCGTCAGATGAGTTCCCACATCGCCTCCTATGCGTAAGGCATCCTGTGACATTCACAAGGCAATCCACTCTCAAATCATTGCATCACAGGCTGAGCCGCGTGGTCATCTGTTGGACTGAAGGCTCGGTCTTGGCCACTTCGACTTCTCTCTCCATCCTCCACGTACATCCATGTTGCAGTGCCCTCCGCGCTGAACGCCCTTTGGAAGTCGACAAAGATGTCACACAACACCATCGGCACGTCAGTTGGTCAGCATCCTTAAGTATGAGAATTACACTTAGGCAAACCGAGTACCTCGAAACGCTGCCCTTACAACTGACAGGACGGTGAAAGTGGAGAGTCTGTCATCTTAAACACTCCTCCAAATCACCGTCTCGTCTGTAAAACCACCGACTGCATCTTAGGGAGAATCACTTTGTCACAATCCCTCGCCTAGGAGTGCATTGAACGCCTCTAAAAAATGTGCATTCCCTACCAAATCCGCAGAACACTGAGACACAGCGTTCGGTAATTCCTCTCTTACACTGGATCCACTTGCGTGATGGTGCCTGGAAGCGGGTGCCTGCAATCAACCAATCAACCAATTGGCTCTGGGGACAACCGCTTGTCGTGCCATAGCACACATTTCCCTTCACCAAGGCGACAAACTGGCACACACTTCTCGCCGCACTTTTCTTTCGTCCCAAAAAGGACACTTGAGATTTTTGATGCTACACTCCCTCGTTTTGCCCCATTTCTTAAAGCTGGTACATTTACTCTGCCTCAGAAAACAGCGTTGTTGGCGCTTATTCCTGAGATAAATTCACAAGGATCAGGTCCAGTGGGCTTGGAAGTCCACATCCAACCATTCAATCATTCGGTGTCCCTCAGCTTAAGACCGATTCAATGCCAAATCTGCTAACTTGTCAAACTCTCTTTTCAACACTTCCATGCAGACGTGTGCCCTGTCGATACACTCGAAGAAGAGGCGAATTGAGGAAATCTGGAATTAAGAGGGCTATTCTACAAGCGAATAACCCTAAGTCAGCCAGCAAGACAAACTTTGCAAAGGTGAAAGAGATCACAGCTGCATGGCATGTCTTGAATGGAAAGAGGAAAGGGGAGAGGGAAGGAGGGAAGAAGAGGAAGAAGAAAGGAATGGAATAACCATTGGAAGGCACTGGACACTTTCCCACGGCAAGTAACTACATTTGCACTTCCAATAACGAGACGAGACAGACGACTGAATGCGTGTCATGCATGTCAGCAACTTGAGCTGTCACTTCACACCAAGCAGAGAAGAGCACCATCTCCTTCACTTAAAAGGGTGGTGTGGGATGGAAGGAAATAAACTGACCCAAGATCCTTCCTGATGATAGACGCGGTGTCTGTGAGAAGTTCACAATTTTGACAAAAAGGTGGAATTCGGCATTTGTGTTCTCCAAGGGGCAGTGCCAGAGAATTTGGCCAAGCAGAAGCCTCTTTTTCAAATTGGATGCATTTTTTTACTGCCTTCACATCGCCCAGCTGACTGTGAATTAACAGCCTCGAGTGGCGCTCCAACTGACCTGGAAAGACACTCAGTCCACCCAAGGTATCTATGCAGTGTGTGACCATAGGGAGGCAGTCAAGTCAGCGCCTCCTATAGAAAGACGGGTATGAATGAGCTTTCTCTGTGGAGATGGACCCATTGATACACTTTGAATTAAGGCTGATGTTCCACTCAGCCTCCATGCTCACCCCTATTCATGCAATTTCGGAGCCTTAGTAATGAGCTTACGAGGCAGAACTTCTCCTGTAACCACCAACCAGGATGATCTTTGGTGTCCAGCTTGTCTTTCATGTGGGGCATCAAGGATGGATGGGCTCAAAAAGGAACAATCCTTGCGATCGGCGGTAGTTACGGTAAAATAGGAGCAGATAGGCAGGAGTTCAGTCTCAGTTCATCAGAAAGTCTCACATGACCAGTACATTCAGACAATCCACTCACCTATTATTCCATGACCAGTCGTCGTGATCAACAACCTCGCATCTAATGAATTCATCCATTCTTCAATTCCTTGTCCATCCATGTATCACACTGGAACTCATCCATCCACAACTTTATCTATCTATTCACTTATCTGTTTGTCCGTCAGCAAGCCCATGCTTCTCACGGCAATCTCTTTCCAATTATGCTGACGAAGGTCTCCTCACGCAATTACAAATCACATCAAGCGGGTGATTCCTACCCTCAAAAGGGGATTTCAGCCATTTCTCGACACTTCACGAGCTGTGTTACTGATACCCTTACCACCACCTCGTATGAAGAAGAACATGATGCTCTGCATCCAATAAGCCTTTTGCCTAACCCACCTCACTTCACCTTCCTCCTCCACTTTGGCCGTTTGACTGCTAATTAGCTGGTCTGGAAAGATGTATAATCCACCCAAGTTATTTGTACAGTGCGTGAACGCAGAGAAGCAGTCAAGTCAGCACCTCCCAAAGGACGATGGTTTCGAACAAGCCTTCTTCGCGGAGCCGGACTCGATGATGCATGTGGATGCGAGGGTGTAACACGATGTCCTCCATCTAGAAAAGCAGTCTCTTCACTAGCTCTCTGACCAGCTCATCTGTGGCGAACTGTATCGGTCTACTTGTCTTCAAAACCTCTTCACCTAAAGTTCCTGGATCCTTCACTAATGCTACAGTTTAAGGTAAAAAGGCATTGAAATCCCCACTGAGGAAAACACTTTTCTTCTTAGGCAATAAACCAGTGGGGAGTTTCGGTGCTAACAGGAACATCAATACTGCCGTTCCTTCCACATTTGTGTGAAAATCTGACAATGCGTCTATCTTCACCCTATCTAGCCCTGCTCGTCCAAATGATTGTGTCTTCTAAATCACCTGGCCAGCTCAATCATTTGGTCACACCACAATCGACGGTGGCGATGATGAAAATGAGATGAATGGATGCAGATTTCGGCGCATTCCATCGGAATGCCTAACATGTTCTGTCCATTCAAATGATCCACTCAGCCTTTTCTTCATGGCCAATCATCAACCCACACGCATCCATCCATTCTTCCGTCCCGTGAGCATCCATTCATCCATCCTATTATTCAACCAACTGTCAACGCTGAACTCACCTGTTTACCATCTAACCACTTATTTACTCATCTGCCCATCTGCACTCAACCATTTGCTGCCCGCGGCAATCTACTCTCAACTGTGACTGGTGAATGCCACCTAATGTGATTGCAAGACACTCCAAGTAGGTGGTTCCTACTCGCTAGGTGAACCCTCAGAGCCCTTACCAACCAAAATGTTAATAAATTCAAATACATTGTGAATACTTCCAGTTGATACCACGCAGCATTCGTAGCTGAGTGCCCCACCACCACATTATTCTCACAGCTTCATGAGTAAACTTAGTGAAGCTGCATGCACTCAATTCAAACTGGTTGGGGCTGAAACAGCTTCATTACTCAACAGAGGAACACACCATGGAATCAGTGTGTGCTTTTCTGCCAAAAAGACCAAAAAGAAGAGCATAGGGAGGAAAAGAGCAGCAAAAGTGGAAGGATGTTGCGTGCATGTGCGCTATTGTCATCTTTTCCTTTTTCCTCTTCTTCTTCCTCTTCCTCTTCTTCCTCTGCATCCTCGGCTTCCTCGGCTTCCTCAGTCTGTCACAAGATCACCATGGCCTAAATTCCCTTTTATTCAACACAATGATATTCCCTCAACGTGAAACATAGTTCGCTGGATGGTTGGAAAGAATTATTTATTTCGAAGCAATTCGCTGATGCATTATTTGCTCTAAAGGCGGGCATTTCTCCCTCTCACAAGAGCTACAGCATCTCTAAACGCATTCACTTGGGTAGTAGAAGAGGAAGGACAAATAGGGACCGACTCATTGGGCCCGCTTGCTATCCCTTCGCATCTAGGTGTCAAGGCGAGTCGCTAGACGAGGTGCTTCAACTAAGTCGTAGCAGAGCAGTTCGGGCGCAAAAGGACTGACCAGTCAGAGTGCAAGGGCTGAGACCTTCTAAATAGGTCAACTCTGCAGCAAAAGATTGCAGCATTACCACTTTACGGCACTGTGGAGCAGAGTGAAAGGGTATGCCTTCCTGTTTTATGACCATGGTCTGCGGTTGCTCAGATGTGCTGACAGCTACTTGGGACAATCTAGGTCACTGGAATGTTGTCATGACGCAGCGCAGATCAGAGACAATGACCGCAATGCAGACGTCTGTGGCAGTAATGCCGTTGGCGCGTATGTACATGGGTGTCGGAAGGATGCTTCGCAGGTACTGAGATGCTTCTATCATTACACCGTTTTATCAGAAGGAACTGAATTAGAAAACGAGCTTTCAATGCTCGTTAAGGAGAAGAAAGAGGGACCTGTAAAACCTTCCAAGATGCTATTTTTGGAAGTTACAGACATATCTATCAGAATTCCCCAAAAGGAGTGACATGCGTCAAGGACCAGTACGGTGCTCATTCGTGTCATCCCACAAATTCTTCTTTTCAATTGGATCCACTAAATGTCAGTGGAATGCGATGCAATTGACGTCATCTTGCTGTGCGGCAACCAGGGAGGGTGACAATGCGATAGGTTAGCGCACCGTCCGGGACTACTCTATGCATGGAGTCAACTCACCTACAGATTAATGTGTCTCACTGATGGAGGAAGAAGTTCTGCTCCTCTTGGTAACTGTGACCAAGCACTTCATCCTGGTGACAAGAAGAGGGCGGGACTAGGTTTTCAAGTCTTTTCATTGTCAATGCAATAGAGAGGCGATGTGCGTGAAAGCTAAATAGGCAGAATTTACTCTCGTTCACCGTATTTGACGGCGTAGGAGAGAAATTATCTGACATATGCGACTCGCGATTTGGCCTTGTCGACTTGCGGATTAAGTTTCCATTACCATCCTCTTCCTCGGCGGGTAGCCAATGAATGAGTGTAGAAGAGGTGACACTGGTGAGAGGGTTCTGTGATTCGCATCCACTAGCGTCCAGGTGGGTGCAAATGCAACCAAGAGAAAGGGAAGATAAGTCGCTGAAGTGAATTTCATTGAATTGGCCGAATTACATTGGTGGAGAAAAGTGGCTACAGGAGTGGGGAGCGGACCCTCAAAGACTGATTTATCAGGGTGTGTCAATCGGTTTAACAAAATGATTAGTTCGAATAACCTATATCTCATAGCACCTCCCTTCTTCTAGCCTATTCTCCTCTCTCCTTCAAGTAACCACCCAACTAAGGTCACCATATGATTCTTTGCATCTTTGCCATCCAATGACTCAAATACGTGACGCCCACTCTCCATCCAATTTCACAAGTAAAAACGTGGATAAAAGGACGAAAAGTGATGAATAGGAGCAGCATCTCTCACGAAAATGTACTCACGGACTGCGAGCAAATGAGGGACAAGTTTGGAAAGTTCGCACTGTCCTACTAGTAGCAACACATTCCCTTCAACGAGGCAGGTCATTCGTTTTGTGGTTGGGTCAACATAGCGAAGGTGTGACCTCATTCACATCCTCATCGTTTCTCTGTCCTTAGGTAATAAACTTTCCTCCCCACTGCCGCGCCTCGTGCTGCCGTCAGAGATGACTCGACAGCTCCAGTCGTGTAGACACCACTCGTGATTTCCCTGTTGACACATGTGAGTTACAGAGAAGCGAGACATGCATTTCCTAAAGCAGGCTAACAGAGAACAGCCTGGAAACGGCAAAGTGTTGCAGAAAAAGCATTTAACCACCCTCTTCTAATTGGTGCGGCGTTTATTTCTTGTAGAGAGAGCCTCCTCGCCAATGCCATGCCATAGGCTGAGACAGTGATCCTCAGATCTTGTGTAAAAAAGAAAGAAAATTGTGCAAACATCGTGGAAAGATATCATAGGTCCCCTGCCAAATGGCAATGATGGAGATATTTGCTAGTCAGGAGGCACGACACTCGTTTAGCAGGGCTGAAAACGTCCCCGCCCAAAGTCGTCCCTACAGAATACAGTAGAGAGTTGTGCTAGCCCCACCACAATGAGAAAATTGAAGCTCGGAAGAAAGCAGCATTCCTCCTCTCTGCATTCTTGTCCCTATTTCAATGTCTTGCCTCTCTCTGCAGTCGCGCAGGTCTGTTGGTGTCGCTTTAATGCGCTTGGTCGAAGGACTGTAGAGAACGCTCGACTGCCACTTTGTGACGATGAACAAGCAGTCTTGTTTGACATCACATGGAGCATTTTGAGTTTGCATCCTGCCTCGAAGAGGTTGTATGACACCACTGCACAGGAATGGTAATCGCAGCACCACAAATAGCCTTTGCGGCAGTTTCTGTGGTAGCCTCGGATGCGAGTAGCTGCCTTAACATAAGAAGCTAGGAAGAAGAAAAGATTGGATGCAATCGTTGCTATGCGAACAGCAGACATGCATGGCCAAAACCCTACTGCCATCTGTAATCGGCTGGTGGTAGATTCGTCCAACATCTCCCTCACCTTCCTCTCTTCCCCTCGATGCCCGCAAAACAGCTCCAACAGACAAGTGCCAATCGTTGGTGCTGGCCTTTCTTACCTATTACTACCTCAACGATGGGCCAAATTCTATGCACACTGCTGTGGAATCTTTTCTCATCAGCTCTCGAAGGTGGGATGACGTCGAACACTATCATTGCATAATGACACGACTCTTTGCTCCAACCCGTTGTCTCGTGGGCAGAACAGCCAAGAGTCAGAGAGTTTCCCTTTGTGACTAATACACAAGGATAATGCCAGTTGCCTACAATAACTGGTAGCGTCTATTTTCCGCTTTGTCCACCATAGGAAGAGCCTAGAGCTCACAATCTTGCCAAGATTTTGCACCCAAACAAAGGAGTGCAAACTGTCACCTCTGTGTGACGCTGGGTGAAGAGGGTGCATATAGCTTGCTAGTTTTCGGCATTACGGGATATCCAGTGATAGCAAGAACTTGTGGGACTTGAATTCCACGTATAATCCCACCGGTGTTGCCGTAGTCTCCACTTCGAATCCTAATTTGGCGACCGCCGTCTCGAGCTCACATCGGCTGGTGAAACATGAAAGGACGCTGAAAGTGTGTCATCTTGTCTGGCACACACCGGCTGGCGACCGAGTAAATTTCAAGGCCCATCTATCATCAATGTTCTCTTCTTCACATTCATCATTCCTTGATAATCAGATGAACGCACCATTGGTTAAGCCCCGAGGCTCCCCCAGTTACCACCCTCCACACACCTCCGAGGCGCGTATCACTTCATTCCTGCAGGACTATACACCCTACGTGCATGCAATCACTCGTCGATGGAGTCATTTGCCTCAAACTGCTAACTAGTCACCAGTCGCTGAACAGCAGAGGCTAGGCGCCACTCATTTACTTCATCCAAGAAGAGCTGCTCCGAGAGCAAATCAAGCTAATCCGTCAGTTGAGAGTGCAGTGTCTTGTTCATGCACACTGGACGGAGAGGAAATCGATGCCTCACCCTCTCTCTCGCAGTCACGTTCACCTCGATGACAATTACTTATGCCATGTTTAGCACTAAATTTGTTTTATTGGTGCCACACAACTAGCACAAGTCACATGCACACTGTAGGAGATAGCTCCGGAACTAAGTGGAGGGACTAAGTGGAAGGACAGAGAGAGGTAGAAGTGGCGTGGAAATAAAGTGCTCTGGAGGAGGAAAAAGCACCTATGGCACCATGAAGTGGACCTTTGAATTGCACGAAGCCATGGTCCGACGCCATGATGGTCTCCTCATCTCTTGAATTTCCTACTCCGTGTTGGCCTCTTCGAAGCTCTTCCTGTCGGGTGCAATCAGCCAGTAGGGGTGGCCAGAGATGACACGATTCACCTGTTCCATGACAGGTTGAACTTGGAGGTGGTGCAGAGGTTGCATTTGAGGTTGGTGGCTTCACAACCAGGGAATGATCTTCTATTCGTAATTAGAAGACTTGTCAGTGTTTGTCACAGCTCCGACAATGCGCTCTATGCTTTGCACAGCAGATTCCTGCTTCTCTACCCATGAGATAATGTTGGCAGGATTTCTTTAGCCATATCATTCATGTAGCCCGTAGGTCCCCTGTCTTGGAACCTCGCCACCACCTGTAAGGAAGAGTCTCCTGAAGCTAGTGCGTCAGAAATGGAAGCCTAGCATTTGAGAAAATAGTGGAAGTATTGTGTGTCCTCCAGCTTGTTAAAATCCATCAACCATGCTTAAAAGCAGTGGTTTTGTTGTCGCCTTCTGTTCTGTTCAAGCAGGAACAAGAAGTTAGTTATCAGCTCACCATAGCCGCTCCTTCCCTGTACCCCGTAAAGGGCTTTCAACTTGTCAAGCTGCAAAATGTGCAAAGTGCATCTGCCCCGTATGTGTACTTTAAAATCTCTTCCACTTCCCCATGTCCCAAGCCTGTGGTCAGTCCACTGATGCACATAGGTGTTTCATCCAGTCATCAGTACATCGATCCTCGTCTATTTGCATGTCACAGAACGGAAGACTGGAGATCACATCGTGGAGACGACTTTTGAAGTTCTCTGTCCAGGTTTGGTAGATTTATTCAGATAGACAGAGAGACAGATCGGCAGGCAAGCGAGGTGCGTCCTCTCACTCTCTCTCACGCTCTTTTCGTTCTTCGTCCTGTTCAAAGGCCAGAGAGAATGTTGGACCAGCCAAATGCATTTTCCTTGTCACATTCAGTGAATCTACGTACACCAGACTGCCATTTGCCTTTCTCAGCAACACATGCTCTTCTCCCCCAAAGAGGCGACAATAAATCGACGCCAAACGAAAGTCTGTTTCGGTGGAAAGAATACTTTCATCTAACAATGAATTTGTATCATTTAGTTTTTATTTATCCACTTGCGTTTGGTCCCAATGACAAACCGATCTCGAGATGAAGGACGCCAAACCAGAATTCACAGTGGAGGCGGCAGTGGCACCGGTGAGGTTGAACGCGGAGCTCGAGCTGTGCAAGTAGTTGCCATCAATGGATGCCCCACAGCAACCACAAATGGTAGTCATGTGTATCCACCTCCTACCCAGCGTCACATGCATGTGGTAGCATGTATCCCAACTGTTTGGGTGATAATTCGCCCCACCGCATTGTGTCGTAAGTGAATCGACGCAGTTGTTGATCCAAAAGACAGCTATTGGTCAAAGAAGGTGATCAAACTTGGAGGAAGGGAGGAAGTGTTATAAAATTTTGACTAGATCGTGATGCTTTGAGCTTTGTGGATGTAGGCAAAACTGAAGGCGTGCTGTGCACTTCTTTTAGACTCGTAGCATTATTCCTGTCTTTTGGTTGTGAAGGAAAACTGCTTGGCTCGTGGCTGATCCACTTAAGAGCTGACGAGATGAAGCATTGGGTTGCAACGTTACTCAGTGGCAGTAACCGAGGTAACTCCACATTTCAGAGCTGCCCACAATCGACGTGCATTCTGGAGGAGTGCAGGTAGATTCTGGGGCATTCTTGAGGTGAGGATTGGAGGGAGAGGTTAGCACTGGGGAACAAATCTGGTCTGTTTTAAGCCATTTGACGGACTTTGACGGTGGGATGAGGGAGGATGCGGCATGTCAGCTAGATCTTCCACCAACTTAATGTTTTCCTCAAGTTTTTTATTACACGGTCGACTTCAGCTCCTTGCCTGGAGAGGATTGGTCATAGAGAGACACCTGGTGGTGTAATAATGGAAGATGTGACAAACGATAGATGCTTTATGTGGGGAGGCGTAAGAGGAGGCGGAGGAAGCGGAGGAGGAGGAGGAGGAGGAGGCAGAGGAGGAGGAGGATTAGTGCTTGTTCATTACTTGGAAATCGATGCTGTCTCCTCGATCACTGGGCAGGCGCTGGTGTCGAGTACTGTTATTAACAAATTGGGACCTCTTCATAACAACGGGGCACAAATAAACCGCAGTAATTTGTTAACTTCAGGTCAAGCACCATTTGCGGGAGCGAGGAAAGAATAGAGCCACAGCTTATCGTCCTCTTCTTATTTGGATGCTTTTCATGCGATGTGGGTGATGGAACTCAAACCTATTCCTGGAGGTACTTTGGATGTTTGCACCTTTCAATTCAACTTGCCAAATGCTGAATGCACCCCACATGGGATTTGCAATGCCAAGAACATTGATTATGATCACTTCGAGAGGTAATGGGCCAGTACGCAAGATGTGGGCAAGAATGATGCAACATCTTCCTCTCTCCTTCACTCTTGCTCGTCCTCTATCATACTCACAATTGATTTGGCTACCTCTGGGTCAAGAGGTCTTCTTTGCAGCTGCACCACGCACATTTCTGAACCACCACCACCCTCAACACCAGCAGCAGCAACAGCAGCAGCAACAGCAGCAGCATCGGTACCATCAGTCGTCGCAACAGTTGCAACACGCCTCGTCCACAATGCACCACTCGATGCCCTCGGGGATGTATGGTTTCAGTGGCGATCAGGCCTTGGTTGATCATGAGGGCACGGTTCGTCGACTGAGCACTGCGCAACGTGAGCGCTTGAGTCAGGACTTGACAGTGGTGCAGACCAATCTCCACATCCTCAATGACATGCTCACCGAACTCCAACCTGACGCCATATCCTCGGACGACCTTGAGCTGCTACAGGTGGGTCAACTGTGGAGAGTGCATTTTGGTGCTCCAAGTGTTTGACCTCGAATAGTCTTTTGTGTCCTGGCTCGGAGGTTAGTCACATCTACAGTGGATTAGGTAACATGGGTGCTTTGTCAACTTCTGTGCAAACCTTTACATTGTGAGACACCCCCACATCATCCATGCTTCCAATCAGCGTTAGCTCTCAATGGTGAAAGCCATTCTCGTCACACAGGTGTCAAAGCAAAATGTAACCTTGTAGAAACACTTCTGTGGTATTGCAGGCCCTGATTTTACCAGCTTTCTCAAAGACATTCCCGACTTTCAATGTTCTAACTACACCAAGTTTTTGGGGGATCTCTGACACAACAACCCAGAGGTTTCGTTTTCCAATTGATCTAACAGGGAGGAGGAGGCCTGAAGTTCAGACAATTTGGTTTAACCAGTTATTACGGGACAGAGGGAAGCACGTGTCACGTGATTGTTGCATTGGACTCGGGAGGGAAACATTGCCATTTGTGAATGTTACAGGGTCCTCTTCCATCTTGCTGTCTCTCAGCACTTGTGATTTATAAAATTGAATAGGAATGGTTCTTCAATTAGGCGCCCGGAAAAGTTGACGTTGTTCTTCATGTGTTCTCATCGACACCTATGACGTCCCACTTCTCGTCTATTCTACTTTATAAATGTTTTCTCGGGGTTTAAAGTAAATACATGTGCAGGCCTGGCCTATGGAGATGGTTGGGATGGTACTCGAGCAAGTAGCCAGTTAGAGGAGCGCATGCACCTCTAGAGACGATACTGAATTTGCCTTGTCTGGCACGCACATCGAACTCACCTCTATCGCATCACTTCTTCATCGTGTTCCACCTACTCTAAGCAGACTGTTTCTCACAAATAACTCAAAGTGAAGCCCTCTTCAATTGGTTGTGCTTCGTGTGATGAAGGTGGAACCAAGCACCTGGAAAAACTTCGTCTCTTTGTTCTTCTATAAAAGTATTTCCTCTTGGTTAATGCTCCTGTCCATCTCTTTATCGGTGATTGGTGCCTCCTCTTCTCCCATTAAGAGACGGTTTTTGCCTCCTCCTCCTCCTCCTCCTCCTCCT
>MIEF01007688.1:0-54996 GCA_001870725.1 Taenia solium | reverse complement strand
GTCGCTGCGGCCGAATTGTTGATTATTCCGTCCACCGATAGTGTGGAACGTTTAGTGTGCGGTGAGCCCGCTGGCGCTCCATGCGGCACTTTGAATACTAGGTGATGAGATGGGAAGAGACGAAGTTGTAGATAGGCGAATGACTGGCCCTCTGGTGCTTTAGCTGGCTATGCTAGCGAGATGGTTTGGCCCAGCACAAACTCACACACACACACACACATGCACATTCAACGACATTCAGAAAGGTAGGAGGGTAGAGGCAGGCGCGGGGTTAGTCTCCGAACCAGGCAATTAGGCGATCCAATTGCGGGATAAACAAGACGGATTGGTGGTGGTGGTGGCAGCAGCGATGGATGGAAACGAAGATATAAACACACGTACGTGCACACCCGCACACGCAGATCTGGTGTGTTTGTGTATGTGTGTTTTCTGTGCGATGTAGGTAGGGTGTGCTACCTTATCTCCCTTCTATCCTCTAGTCCCCTAATTACAACTGGGTAGCGCAATTATCGATTGTGAGAGGACCTTTCCCATGTGAAACCATCGACGTTTGAAAGTGGCTAAAGCAATTTTACATAGATTTCATTCCTGCCTTAGGTACCACTCGAACTCACTATTGGAAACTAGAGGCGAAACAGCTCATTTACATCAAAGACGCCAACACTCATAGGGCTTGAACGTGAAGGTGAAGCGTCCAATGAACACAAGAAACACTTCTATTCCATTGGTTGATGATCTTTCAAAAACGAGAAGCAAAAATAGTGCAAGGAACCTAAATGAGTTCAAAAAAAAGTCGTTTTTTTTCCCCACCCTAGTATTTTATGTGAATGGAAGGAACTTTGATCCGATGGGATTTACTTTTAGGCTCAGGGTGTCCTCAGATGACCAAGTGGTTCAAGACCCACAATGACGTCAAAATACAAGGTCTTGAATCATTTTTACTCGCGAGAAACAACAGCTTAGGCTTATGTAAAAAAAAAATCTAAAGGCGTGTAGGGTGGTCTTGCAGACAAATCCGTGGAGATACGCTTCGACCTATTTCGTATTCAGTCATTACAAACTGTGGACAATCATTCCCCAAGGAGGTTGTAATTATTACAAAAATCCCAAATATCTTCAAAATACGGAATCATCCTCATGATAGCGGGATGGTACAGGTGAAGCAAACCAAAAACACCACCATCTGGCCATCCTACCCCTTATTCATGAGCCATCGCCATCTTTAAAATACAAAGAGGACAGGTGCAGAGAGAAGAGTGGTTCAACAATCAGTGCTGTCTATTGAATCATCAAGATATGCATCCCGAGAACTGGAGAATCGTAAGCAATCCCTGATGCCAGCTCATCGCCAACATTTTCATGTTTTCTAAGATGACCGTATCGACCTGGAATATGTGACTCCTGATCCCCTTTTTTGATGGTCTGACTGATACAGAGAACCTATCAGCCCTCTTCCACTTCTAGAAGCGTTGGGAATGATCTTTGATCCGTATGGTCCCGCCTAAATTACGTACAAAGTTATATAAAGCAGCTTTCTAGATTCAGCGCTTTTCAATAAAGTACTTATCTTCAGCCGACAACTCGCTAAAAGGTGGGTGTTGAGGTTTTCGTCCAAACCTATCGTTTCACTGGTCTCCGAAGTGGGTCGTTGTGGAATGAATACAGCGAAATTAAGTATTCAAATGCACCCCGAGAGCCAATTTCGATATTCACTGATTCTCTGTGTACATTCCAGACGATATCTCACCCAAACAATAACAAGAGATATTCTAATTTCGACCAAGACTGACTAAACAATTGACAAATCGAGTAGAGGTTAATGGCCTGGATATCCTTGACTCCAGATCATTTTCGCTATTCGCAAATTTCCTTAAACCTTATGACACAGCTGGTTTTAAATGAACGGGGCAATAAAAATACTTCAATCAAACCCACCCAGGAATATCAGTGATCAGTCTTAACCCTTTGGCATTTTTCATTCTGGAGGTAGACTAAGGCGTCTATCTTTAAATGCGGTGGGTATTCCACCAACTTATAAGTTTATTCCCTCTCAATGCACTCCTGTAAGCTCTTTAACCCATTTCACTCCGGCTTATAGCCTCGGCAAAGTGTAGCTGAATTTGTAAAAACATCGCTGAAAGAGGGTGAAAAGTGGGTTCCGATTTAGTCCTTGTCTCTTCGACCAAGACGTCGATGTATTTGAGCCAACTGATAATGAACAGGGATTTTATCAAAGCGGGTAGGTTAGACTATTACCTTAAGCAACTTAAGGCCTCTCTCGACGACATTTAGTTCGCGCAATTGGTCTTGAAGCTGATTGAATCAGGAGTTGAATAAAGTTGCACGCGCATTTCCATGGACCCATCATATGAGGCGGCGGCTGGTGATAGGCGAAGGTCTGGGCTGATCTGATCATTTCTGACGCATTTGCACCTCCTACCTCCCCCTTTTCTATCTCCCTCCCCCCACCGTCTACCCGCCCGCCCATATCTGCTGAGTCAAAGTTGACAGGCAGGGCCAGTACTGAAATTTCGACAGGGCCACTCTAGGGGAGAGAGGGTAGGAGGGCGGTAGGCGAACGAGGGAGAGTAAATACCATCACGTCTCGAGAACCAGCTGTCATACACTTTTGAGAGCCGAAAAATCGCCTCCTATTTCGCCTTCCTCTCCTACGCACGCACACCGCACGCACGCGTCCACCAGCTGGCTCGTCTGATGCGCGCGCACAAATGCACGCAAGCACCGACGCAAGTAGGCAAGCAAGGAACGTCAATAGAGGAACGAGAACCATGCACAGGGCGGGATGGCGGGTTTCGGGGGTTGGAGTGGGGGCGAGAAGGAGGGAGGTAGGGGGGGAGACAAGGGGAGGGAAACGAGCGAGCCGCTAGGGAGAGCGCTGGCTTATGCACGCTGCAGTTGATGCAAACAGAAAATTGCCTACTTGCCTGCCTGCCTAACTAGCTATTTTGCTTGCTTGTCCAACTAGCTAGATAATTTACTCCTTGGCTTACTAGTTAACCAAGCTCACATACATAAGGACAGAGAAAGAGAAGATCGGAAATAATTAATGTGCGTGTGTACGGCCAAGTCCCCACACCGAGTGATTGCGGCTGTGGCATAAATTATGGAGCCGTCCACCCTCCCTCCCTTGTCTCCTTCCCCTTGGAGTAAACACTACTGATTTATCCCTACCAGTACCCAATCGGTCAAACTCATGGTATGTATACGCGTTTTGCGCGCCTACTGACATGGAGTGGCAAGAATTGGTGGGGCCTTAATGAGGTCGATTGATTGAATGATTGACAGACTGAGGAAGTGAGTGATATTTGTACCGCTGGTAAACGCAGTTGTGCTGAGAGGATGAAAGGGATCCAAATCGGTGATAACCGGCCTATTGAATCTTGTCGGTTAAATAGAGTAGGAACTCGATGAATGTGATCAATCGTTGAATAAAAGCATACTTAATTAGTTGATTGAATAGACATTTAACCCCAAACATCATCCAGCAGTAGTTTTAGAATTAAAAAAGTGGAAAATTTGCCAACAGTCCCCTCTCCCCTCTTTTAGAAATGGAGGCTTGATTGACTTCACACATTTACGCACCAAACCACACAAATCGTTTCTGTAGGTTGGGAGGGGGAGAAGAGAAACAACAGGGGAAGAAGGAAAGGATAAGCTTCACTGTCCGTTGGACATGAATGTGTGCTACCACTGTTTCTGTCGGAAGCGTTATCCGCGGCAGCAATAGCAGCAACAGTGAGACGGGGAAACACATATACAGCCAATCTGACACGGCACCACAGCTGCTGTTGCTGTTACCTCTGCTACTACTACCACTACAACTACCTCTGTCGCCGAATACATGACAGAAAGAAACGACCACAAGAAATATGGGTCGAAAGAGAGGGCGAGAGAAGGGGCGAAAGGGAACTCCAACTCCCCTTTACTCTCCGCCCAATCGAAGATCGGCAACAGGTGCGCACGCGCTCTGTCACGCGCGCGTGACTCATTGATTGGACAGTACGTCCGTACAAACGCATGCATGTTTTAAATACCCCATTGAGTCATAGAGACGCGGGTTCACCCGTGTACACCAGCGCATCGGCAGTCACGCACATGCACTGAATTCCTGTTACGACCCGTTCCAATCCTTTCCACTCTCGTCTATTTAAAAACCCGTCGTTATTATGGTAACTTGTTCTACCTAGTGACTTGATTCAACAAATCCCTTTTTCGAATGGTCGAAAGACTGACGATGCAAGCGAACGTCGATACTAGGTAGGGAAACAAAAGGGGCAATGGACTTAGCTACACATGGACGGCATCGCTAAGATGATATAGCACCAACATCAACAACAAAACAGTGAGTCACACGTGCGTACACATACACAAACGTACAGACGTGGGGGTGACTAACTAGCTGACTGGTTGGCTGGATGAGGTGACTCCAACGACGACTTAATTCAGGACCAGTACGCACATGGTGTACGCCTGACAGTCAGCTGACTGGGTGGCTGATTTGCTACCAGTAGCTTGTGTCAGTGTGAATGTAGATCCCTCCCCATTACCACCGTGGGAAGAGACAGCTACTCTCAGCCCACTGCGGGACACACAGGAAAAGGAGGGTGTCAAAAGGGAGTTTCTACAACCTCAAAGGTGACAAGTATATACCGTTCATCGCAGGGGGTCAAAATTCCTTTTTTCATCCCTCCATCCACCAATAGAATGCAAATCTATGTGAAGAAATTCCAATCCTTTAACTCAAAACCTGTCGATCGATCAGCTGTAACATGACCTTGAGCTAACTAAGTTAATCGATTGATCAGCTGTTTACAGCGTGGATTTGAGCAGCTGTCACTCAAGTTGACTGGATGAAATCAATATTGACGGCACTACTTCGCCTCCAATAAAAAGCGTCACAATGCGATTAACGGAAAAAAACAAGAGGAACTTTGGGAACCTTCCTAAGGTCGTTGCCGCCACGTGCGGTAGTGCAAAAGTAGTAGTAGTAGTACAAACACAGATAACGGTCGTCATGGTATTCCCATAGCCAATGAAAAGTGCGCATTTGTCAAATAGGCAATCGAGGTGTGTGTGTGTGGTGGATGGCAAGCATACAGGGGAAATAGTTGCCTACCTCTCGGCCACGAACAGGGTGAATAGGGATGCAATTAATCATTATTAAAACGATTTCCGCTAATACCACTACCATTAGTGATGATCGGGATGGAATATCGCGGCTGCGTGTGCACAGGTGCAAGGAAGTAAGGAGATTGATAACTATTGAATCAGGGAGAAAGGGGGGTAGTGGGGGGGTCTGGATAGATGCCAAAAGGAAACTCGGCATAGTTGCAGTCAATTCAGATTGTGAAGTGCTCATTAAGTAGAGGGAGCTCACATCATGACAAGCCTCCCATACTCAATTCTGACGAATTGGGAAACAAATATAGCTATCAACGGAGGTGCGAATTATCTCATCTCAGGGGTGCACTAACGCAAACGCATTTGTCAAACCTGGGCGCATGCTAATTTGCACCCGTCACGGCAGGGCAACTGAGACACGAACGCACGAGGGTGGCTACCAAGGTGGGTTTTTTGACCGAAACGGGTGCACTATTGTCGGCCAATTTTAAGCAATTAATTCCACGCAGGAGCAGCTGATTGGATGGTGGTTTTGAACATACCCAATCACGAGGCGAAGCGGCTTTCGGCCAACAGCCGATTGATCAACAATAGAATTGATCGGTTATTACTGCTCAGCAGTTGGTTGCCGTTCCTACAAACTCGGTTGAGCACCAACCAACAGCAAACCCGGTCCATTCCTAATCATAAACACCAGTCAGAGAATGCCCAATAGCTGACTACTCAATAACCGGTCAGGACGAATGTCGATCACACGGGAAGTGTCAGTTCTAGTCAACCGATAGACTTTTATGCATTGACGGAATCTCAGATATCTGAATTCGTCGGATGGAGATTAATTGGTTGGTCAGCTATCGTACAGTCTTATTTGACCATGAAACAGAGATAAAATGCTACCCATTCTCAACTCTTCGCACCAATGGATGTGGACTCAATTAACATCTGATTGGTCAAAACTGGATCGGAAAAAGTAACAGCCACACAAGTAAGTCACCGATATTTCAGGCAAGGTTAAAGCTCACTTGTTTAAGCCTGTTAAACTGCGGTTGCTGACCAGCTGACGAAATGATTAGATGCTAATAGTGGTCACATAGGCCTTGATGTACGAAAGGACCCGTGAAATCGTCCTTTGCAGCACTACTTCACTTTAGCGGAGCAGTGTTACAATAGCATGAATAGATCAAACTTTTGACTCCACTGCCTGACAGTCGACTAAATGATCAGATGCTGGTTTTAACGATTGCTCATAGCTAAAGCTTCGCCTGCAAGTGACGAGTAGTTTGATCCTGAGGCTAAAAACTGCAGCTGGGAGAGCAGAATCCTTATTTGTTGTCTAAAGCGAAAAAGAGGTAGGACACAGTTGATAGTGTTTTTGATTATATCTGCGACGCTTCGATGCAGATGTTGGTGTTGTTGCAACTTGTCGTGCGTTTCTTTTTCCCGAAAAACGAGGCGAAGTGTAACAATATCAAAAGCAATGACCCCAATTCCCGGACGCGCACAAAGCAGGGCGAAGAACTCTCTACAAATAGAATTGTAATGACCTCACAGGTGAGAGTGGGTGAGTGAGTGGGAATGCTTGGGGAGCCAATGAGCAAGGAAGCGCGATCGACGACAGTTTTTTTTCTTGCCTACCTGCCCGACTACTAGACTGGTCGCCTGCCTCCCTTTTTACGTAGCAGCAGTGGTAGCAGAGAGATGTAGAAAAAACGAACGCTGCCGATAGCAGCTCAAAGCCAGCCAGAGCTAGCTTGCTAGCCAGTCAGCCAGTCAGCCAGCCAGCAAACTAACCGACCGACCGACCGACCAACCAACCAGCCTAGTTGGCGTTCGCGCACATGCACGCACCGCGGCATTCTGACGCGTCCACCCGCCGCCACCACCATCATCAGCAGCCGAGGCAACACAAGCGTTCCCTACTCAAACGTATCGCAGTAGATGCACGCACGCCTGCGCGTGTGCAGTGTGGAGAGAATAGGAACGATGATGCCAATGCTGTTGCTGCTTCTGGCGGCGCGGTGGCGACGGTGGCGTAGCGACACAAACAAAAGTGCCCCTCTGACTTGGCTGGTAAGGAGGACGAAGTGGATCGCTTTGTCCCTTGTCCTGCCTCCCTAGCATCTTAGAGTTGTGTTTGAAGGTTGTTTGTGGCAGTGATGATTTCTATGTTGGCTTTAAGTACGTTATACAACTACGGGACCCCTCCAGCCTACTGAGATTCATCCTTTTACCCTGGTAGTCATCCAGACGATAATTAAGTCACATGTCACACTTGTAAGCCTTAAACCGCCATCAAGGGACAATTTGTGTACCACATTGCCAGGCTCACTCCAAAAAGAACATCTGCCTTCTCTAAATTACTGCCTGCTCTAGATGGTTAAATTCAGCCTCTAGCGCTTCGACTCTCACATTGAAGCTGCCAAAAATCCCGTCTTCCAGACTCGAGGAGACCTTATGGTGCCGCTCTTGGCCCAAAATACCTGTTGAAGGCCCCATCCTCTCGCCTCCAGGGTCAATATACACCATAAATAGAATCATAGCGACGCGTGAAATGCTAAAAAGTATGTGAAATCACACCGGGGAAGTGTCAGTCACCCACTCAGAAAGGATGTTCGCTTGGATAAGGTACGAGTAAAGCCGGCGGGTGTAAGACTAAACAACTTTTCGCGATGCTGCTTGAAGCGACGCGAGATAACAACCGAGCACCATATCCACCACCCCGAGAAGGCCAAACGCAAGGCGGACATCATGTATGCAGTATGCGTGCGGGTGCCTTTGAGTGACAACTCCTATAAATTCGTGTTTATAAAGAGAACTGAACACAATGAAAATAATGTGTATCTCAAAGAGCGGCAGCGAGATGAGCCAATCTCTCTCTCACAGCTACAGTTGATTCAAGAGGCTGAAGAAAGGAGGTTTCAATTTGACAAAACAGCAACAGCCTTTCCCTTAAAGACACGACTAATTGCCTCCCTCCATTGGGCGTAAAAGAGCAACAGCTGACACCAATGGCAATGATTGCAAATGGATGAGCCTGCGCATACATAGGCTCGCGATTTCAATCATCACCTCGTTGGAAAATACCGCGAAGGATTTTGTGCGATCCTAGGGCACAGCAGCGCAACCACGTTAAAAGGCAGCACATCAGTGGAGAGGCGAAAGATGCGATGTTTTATTTGGAGACGTGACAAGTC
Source organism: Taenia solium (assembly GCA_001870725.1). Taxonomy (NCBI): domain Eukaryota; kingdom Metazoa; phylum Platyhelminthes; class Cestoda; order Cyclophyllidea; family Taeniidae; genus Taenia; species Taenia solium. The sequence goes on along the minus strand of MIEF01007688.1, from coordinate 46,660 downwards.
TATTTAGCACAATGGTTTGTTTAGCACCGCAAAAGCCAATCGGCCATGGAGTTGTGTCCCATTTAAATTCATCTGACAGACGGTGGTTCCAGTATCTTGATAATATATGGCGAAATTTAGGACTATAAACGACTATCCTACCTGTTTTGCTCATTTAAGTGATGCACACACGCACGCATAAACACAGACAGTGGTAAAATGGAACAAAACTGTGAGTGGGGAGAGAGAAAACTGGTTTTGTGCATAATGAGGGCACACCGTGTCTCCATTTCACACAAAATAGGTTAGTTTTGAAGTACGCAAAAAAATGAAACTGGTGGATTCTAGATTTGGATGCGGAACCTTTTGGAAGGGAAGAGTAGAGGTAAACAAACGCCACTGAGACCGCTTTGTGTCCAGTGGGTGAGCGAGGGAACGCGTGCAGGTGCGTCCGTGTGAGTGAGACGAACGCCATCCTCTCTCCCTCTCTCTCACTCAGCATCAGAAAAAAAAAGCAAAAGCACGGACAGCCAGCCTCTGAGCTTCGCCCTCCTACGGCTCATGCACGCACAAGCACACGCGCGTGCGCAAGGGGTAAACAGAGGGGGGGAGGGATGCGGGACGGGGGAGGAGAGGTTGAAGTGGAGGGTAAGTAGGTTGGTAGGTCGGTCGGCGTGGGTAACGCAGAGGGGAAAAAGGAAGACGTAAGGATGGAAACACAACGCACACATAGGCGAACTTACGCGAGGCTCCATGTTCGATAAAATTGAAGTCGAAGGGAGTCTGAAAAAAGCAAACAGAGGAGGCAAAAGTCAGTGGTATGATGGGCCCTCAATGCCACAGAGACTTTTCAAGACACAAAAAACCAGTGATTAATGTCTGTCTAATGGAGATGCTTCTTACTTGGACTATGGGATGGTGTGCACGCGCTTATTGGGGCAGTCTACGGCTCTGCGCTCTCTCGCCCCCTTCGTCCCCCTTTTTAATCAGCTGATTGGAACAGATGACTTTAATCGATTGACAGAAAAATCGATATCTCTTAAAATTGACTGCAACACAGTAAGCTTTAAAGAGACAGTTTTTTTCTTGTAGAAGTATAGGGCAAAGAAAAGTCGAATAAAATCGGGCATGGAGGAAGTGGGGACTTCAAAATGCTTGATGAAACGAAAAGAAAATTGGTCTTTTACAATTGAATGATCCCCAGCTCGACTAAATTGGATGTGGAAATAGTTTTAAACAAACACATAGGAAGTAAGGTATGCTTAAAAGTTCAATTTGGGTTGATTAAATGCTGTATAAGTGCATACTGTGGACACAACTTAACCATGTGCGTTGGGCAGATCGTACACCTCTACAAGAACAAATTATTTTAAACCCTTGAAGTGACAAAAGTTGACAAAATTCCTCGTAGCAAAAGTACTACCTTCATGTCTTGATTAACTATGAGCACACTGAAGTTGATGTACATAAAACAACACCCGCCACTGACTACTAAGGTAGGGAATAGTTAATTTTAATGATCCCAAACCACAAAACTTTATTTCTTTTCGCAAACTACCTTGGTGTGAGTTGCGCTTACGCCAAGGAAATATGCCACGATACACTTAAGATGATGCCATTGCTTCTTAGAACAAAAAGTCGCAGTTCTCTTGACTCAAATTGAACATCTACGGCAGTTAAAGAGGTGCGTGTTTTGGGCTCCATTTGCATTACCTGCGCTGTTTTTTTGCTAGTAACTTCGATCCCAAAAATTGGAGCAGTTAAAAAATCTACTACTTTCAAGTAAATTACGCATGCGAGCCAAGAATACACAAACCAGCGCCAACAGTCAGCAGTGGGAACAAAACACTGACTAGGCACCCCAAAATGAGGGTACCCAACGAGAACCCATTTGTCAAATAGGACGGGACCCAGATAAGGACGTAGGAGAAGGATAAAATGGGTTGGACTTCAAAAAAGGTCTGTAGAAAAGACAGACTAAACAATGTCGCTGATGCCACACAAGAAGTTTAACTAAAGTAGGTAAAAACCGTTTCTTTGTTAAAATGGACGACTTTTACGGTTCACTGAACATTATAAGCCGCGATTACAGGCTCAAGCGCTTGACACATTTGCCGTGGAAAAAGTGGCTATTACTGTTTCAAAAGGATTTCAGTAGCTACTTTACAATTAACACCTTCAAAATTTTAATTCAAAAAAACGGTACTGTAGTTTGAAAAGGCTTAATTGGGTTTTATAACGCCTTGAAACTGACTGTCAGGCTTGGGCACAGTGTCATTGTTTTTCGAAGTGAGCCAGTGTATGCCAACACAGATTTGATTCTGTTGACTACAGCTAAGAGTAGTAAATTTTACCGCTTCAATCTTTCCAATTTCAAATCATTTAAGTACTGCGATGGCACAGTAAAGCCTTACTCATGCAACTCCCTACACTACTTGTCCGTAGCGATTCTGTAGGCCGGTGATAAACCTGTTATCCGACTCATACTCCTCAATGCCTTTGGAAGTAACTAGGGGAACAGCTTGACTACCGAGCAGGAACCGCTGATACTTATTGCATCTACGAGTAGGGAAGTTCTGACACTGAGGGTTCTGCCCACACAGTCTGATGTACCGTGTTTGGATTCCAGTGAATTCGAGATTGAGCCACTCTCAGACCCGTGGGGTTAAATAACGTCGTTTGAGATCACAAAGATTGGCGAATTGCCGAGAAACACATGGGACCACACAAAAATTTCCCAGCACAAAATAAAACTCAACTCATCTGGGAATGAGGATAGGGGAGTAAGGCAGGAAGGGGAGGAAAAGGGAAAGGTACGTAATTTTGACGCTGCGGCAATGACTTTACGTAGACTTGCTTCCTCTTCCTGCATTTAATAAATATTGCATTGAACAAAACAAACCCTTTAGTGCTGCACCAAAACAACCTATGGTGAAAACGTCCCGCACTTCCAATGGCTGGCATAAAGCAAACGACGTACTGTAGCAGAAAGACCGCTTTCTGCTCCGGAAAAAAACACGATAAAATGATGTTGTTAGGCGCCAAATATCAGGGGAAGTAAATAAAAAAGAAGAAGCGCATCACAGAGAATGTAGGGGGCCAGTAACTGCAGGTAGAGACATAACAGGTAGGTGTTTAGAACTTAGAAAAAGGGAAGTAAACTCAGACGACAATTATTCTGCGCATTGAGGTCAGAATTGCTTCCTAACACAAAATTAATTTGATGATATTTAAAGATACAGCTAAAAATAGAAGGAAAGTAAGAATGTTTTTACAACAGAAGTAAAAATGAAGGAAAAAACTGGTTCATCATTTATCAAACTGATGGCGCGGCCGTGGGGTCGTCTTCACATTACAAATCCAACTTATCAATGGCAAAGCAATATTTTGCCTACTATGGGGAGTATTTTATAAGAATTCCAACGGCGACATTGCAATAACAGTCCAATAACAAAAGCTTTGGCACACAACATTAAAGAAAAACAGGACTCGAAACATCTAGACTAGTAATTTGAGCGAAACCAGTGTTAAAGATAAGTTATCGAAACCGAAAAAACACAATCCAACTTCTGACGACTCGGAAAAAATCGAACTTCGCAAACTGAAAACCAAACTCTTGGTAAAAATAACCCATGGAGAGAAGTGCAAATAATGAACAATAGCAATAGGTGAACTAATATAAAACTCAGTATTGGAAAGAAACTTAAGCAAAAAAACGAAACTAAGATGCTAACACACAAATGTTGCACATACTTATAAGAGTTGTCAAAATTTTCCTGCGCTGTTAATGTAAACTGATACAAAAGTAAAAAGGAAAGCAAAATCAAAGGTTAAATATTGCAAAATAACGTTCCAACAATTATTATTATTACTAGTGATTAATTAAATCTCGCAAAAGAACTCAATCGGGTGCATATTCACACATACATAAAAGACGACTTACATGTCCTTCACCCTCGATAACTAAGCCGACTTTATCCTCAGTTAAGTTTTCGGACGATTTCTTTTGCTCCTCTTCTTCGCCCTCATCTTTGTACACCTTTAATTCGTCCGTACAGGCACTTTCGTCTCCTGTCGAGTTCATATGTGACATAGCCTCCTTGTCACACTACGCGCATAGCATGCTCAAGGTGAACTAAGCTTCCATAACGATTACCTTGAAATAAAAACGTGTGTGCAAAAACACTTTTAAAAATGTATTTTCAGCACTAAAAAATATAAGTATAGCATAAAAGTTTTGTAATATTTTACTTGGTGCTTAACAAACGCGTAGTTTTCGAATTCGCGAAAGATGGCGATGGCCAGTGATGTGTCGTCAGACATAAGTAAAATAGAGCTTGATATACGTGGTATTAAACAACAAATCGATCAATTCGAGGAAATCCTTAAAAGCGCGGAGTCTGGGCACACATCGATTTCCACTCTTAATGAAAAGTACCACGCTATAATCCTCTCCACTAAGGACCTTTCCCAACACCTGAAGGCGCTTCGAGGGTAGTCATTGTTTATTTGTTTCTTCGTTATTTTTTGGATAAGAATACAGTTTTGTGGTTATGTCTATGGGTTGTCATGAATGCAGTAGCATTGTTCTTGAAACTCTTCATTTCTCTAGTAGCAGCTTGTAGTCCAAGTATTCGTTTCGCGATCCTGATGTAAATGGATCAGTTCGCTAACTTGTAGTTGCAATACAGATAAACCGCCGCTTTTTCCCCAGGTGTTTTATTCAATTTCTTGTTAGAACCTCCTACGCTCCTGGTGTTAGCGATGAGGTGCGGGCCCGAGCACGTAACCTACACGAGCAGGCGATAAATCAGACCACCCGGATCCAGCGTATTGGACGGGAGACGCAGCGGATTTCCTCCGCTCGTTCTCGTGCTGCTGCCGCTGCTTTCCAAGGCTCCGCTGATGCCATTCTTGATCTTAAGGGTGAGTTCCTGCATCTTCTGACGTCTGTACATCCTCTGGTGTGCTCTGATTCTCATACATATTTTTAGTGCTAATTGTATATGGGCTGAAATTACCGTGCATTCCACCAATTAATGGCCTCAAAGGCGTAGTGTGGCGCATTATTCTCGAGTTAACTTATTTACATCTAAATCTCCACGATCACTAGTAGTTCTTCTTTGTTTTCTTCTGGGTACTGTTTTCGCATTAGAAACGGAGACAATGTGACAAATTTATCATCACATTAAGTACCAAGCAGACCTCGTTCGATGAAAGTCGGTCACCTGATGTACAGTGAGTGCAGGCAAACATACTTGTGTCGGCGTGTGTGTTGTGCTCATGCACCGCGAACTCATTGACTCGGCTTAGTGTGTGACTTTTATTTTTCTTACGTGATGAGGCCGCATGAGCATTGATTTTACCGCCTTTTAGCTTAAACAGAGTGGTGGTGCTGTCGGAGATGTAGTTCCGGAGTCCGAAATTGATTGGCACCATCGTTGGACAGGTTTACTGTTGCGAAATCGTTTTTGATTTAAATAGTCTGGTGCATTTTAACTACTTCGAAAGAATGGCACGCATATTATCTTTAAAAAAGAAACAAAGTTCTGCATTTGCGATAATAAAACCGATATCAGGGAATACCAGTACTCTTGCTATTTGGGTCTTTCTAGTTCTCTAGTCATCAGTTCTACAATGACTAACCGGTATCGAAGTTGCTTTGGTAAATATCGTTAACTTGAAGAGTTTTGTGCTGTACCGCCTTTTTAGGTGACGGCGCAGGTGGAATGCAGCAGGTAATGCAGATGCAGGAGGATGAGCAGCTGGCGCGAGAGATGGAAGCCCTGGAAGCGGATATTATAATGGTTAATGAGCTTTTTACCACCCTAGCAACCTACGTTCACGATCAAGGCGAAATTGTTGACTCGATTGAGGCCAACACTGAGGCCGCCTACGTTCAGGTACCGTAAGGGGAGGGCGGAGGAGGGCTGTTGGACCACTCCTGCTTAATGTTTCAGTAGAAACAATTATATGGCGTCGTACTGTTTTAGGTGCAATCGGGTGTGCAACAGTTGCAGACAGCGGTGCAACATCGAAAATCGGCGCGTCGTCGAAAATGCATGTGTGCCCTTGTCCTCTTGGTTGCCATAGTCATTATTGGCCTAGTTGTAGGATTGAGTTTGCGGGACAAAGGTTGAGCATTTTAACGTTATTGTTCATCTCTCTCTTTCTTCATTGAACCATTGGATTCACTTGACCGATCACCTGTGATTTATCCCGGCCTACTTCTACTTTTCTGCAACTGTCCCCCATTCGACTGCTTGTCTCATCTTTCTTTTTTTTCTCCATTTCTATTAGAAAACAGGAGGAAAAGCCATAATGTACTTGGAAGATAAAATCATATTTTCTACGAGTTATTAGTGAATTTTTTTTTCTGTTATTCCCACATCGGGGTACTCCGGTGGTGAATTGCTCATTCATCCCAGAACTTCCTTGCAACTGTTAGGCAAATGTGCCAGGGGATGAGCGGAAAGTGCTCATTGCCAGCAGTGTGGCGATGAGTTGCATTAGACTGAGGTCCGTTTGGTGCCAAATGCTGGCAAAGTGGTCATCGCCCGACTACGGAATCGCCTGGTCTGGAGTCCTCTCAACGTTTCGCTTGCATCACAAGTCGTCAAAGGAATTGTGAAAAAGGCAACGATCAGCTTCCACGGCTGAAGGGAATCCTCTTCATCGTTGGGTCTAGGTGGCGATCCAAATCTCGCGTTTTCTCATTGGGTGAACTGAAATGGGGAGGTGGTGCTGGGAGCCAAACGACGATCTACCGGTGAGAGTATCATATTTACTGGTGTAAAGGATTTCCAAGGGACGATTCCTGCCTGTTGAAATCGTTTCACTATTTCTGGTCAGCGCAGGGCAACCCAAGATCAAAGTAACCACTGGAAGTCAGCATGGTTTCGGCGGCCCTTCGATCGGGAATTAGTAGGTACGGGAACAGCAAGACAAGATTACCTTACATTCAGTGATTCCATTAGCACTGTCGATACTGCAGCGTCCAAATCGCATGTTTTTCAAGACACAGAAGAGCTGGAAAGCTTGTTGCGTGAGCAGGACCCAAAACCGCCGTTATGGCAACTGAAAGAAGCCACTGTGGCCTTTGGGTTGTCAGGTCCCTAACGCGACATCCATTTTCCTTGACACGTTGGCACATTTTTATTAAAAAAAAACAATTTTTCTTTTCGCCAACACCTTGTATGAACAATACGCGGGAGCATACATCTGTGAAAGGAGTCAGTACAAAATGTGGGGAGGAGGGGGAATTGGTGCTGTCGACCGATTGATTTCACTTTTTCCGACGAATCCGCTTGGCCAAGCTCTTTGAAATATGCGTTATCGCACTGGATTTGCCTGCTTTCTTCCTACAATGTGGGAGTTAGTAAGCGCCATCATCAAACCGCCTTGCCTACCCTTTGATGTGACGCAGGGCCTTTCGGCGTCGCCGCTTGTTCTTAGCGTGTTTGCCCAACTGCCGCTCCAGTGTGGTCCTCTTGAAGCGCTCCTACACACATCACCAAAGGATACAAAGCAATTAGTTTCTTCGCCTTTCGCTCGAGTCGAGAATGACATCGAGTGACAATTGAACAAGTAGAGGATTGGAATCAACCAGCGAAAGGTAATTTACTTTTCTAAGGGACGAATAGAGTTCCAAAGATAAGGCAATTCATGTAAGGATATCCTCGAGCCTTGAACGAACACCGTGACGTTTTGTACTTAGGTGGTAGAACACAGACAATAACATTGCTTATTGATTAATGTGTCATCATACTACTTATTACGACTTCAGCAAAGACTTGGGGCGGTACATCGATGCCGAGATTCATACATTCGTTTAACCGGAAAAAAACTGTGAGCTATTGGGAATCACAAAGACCCGAAGAATCCCAAAAGTGGTTGAAAAGATGGTCAGTTTGAGAACGACTAAAATAAACTTTTGCGGTCTGAATTTTTTACGTTTTTCCTTATGTCAAAGTAAAGCCCATTCGCATACTCCCGCTAGCGTCGAAAGCGACTGAACGCCCATTTTAACATTTTACGACATGAAAGGGAGAAAAAGTTTCTCAATTTGACCGGAATAAAGAAAAAGATGGGCGGAAGACCTTTAGCGGATAGTGAAAAAGGCAAGTCAATCTTAAATGCCCATTCAAGGCACAAATTATTGTACCTTATCGACATCTTAACAACATTCTGATGACAGATTTAAAGCAGCAAAAGACGAACTTGGAAGATACTTTTATAAAAGGAAACTCTTTGACGTCTAAGCTTAAAAATGCGTCTTTTTGGGGCCTCTGAACAAAAAAAAACACTTACACAAAGCCAGCAGCACAAGGAGAAATGCAGCCTTGAGCGGAAACAAAAACAATCACGTGGTATCTAAGGTGCCAGAGGCAACTCCAAAATCACCTTATTCATTAACCAAAACAAGATTTTGGTGCGCTAAAGATTCAAAAAGCACATCTAAGTCGGAAGAGGAGAACCATGGTTTAGGAGATGCAGGGCATTTTCCAAAACATTCGTTTCCGCTGATCACAACTTCAATCCCTCCAGCATTTTTGGACGAAAACGAAATAAATTTTAATGCCACAAATGAAAGATAAAGTCTTTTTGTGGGAGAAGTGCTTCAGTGGTATATAAAAGCCATTAAAAATTCCAAAAAGCAGATATCCAGATGAGGGAACCTCATAAGGCTAAAGGCCCATGATTTCCAACCACCAAAGATAACATTTGAGCATTATAAAAAGGTAAAGGGGCAACGCACATTTTTGTAGTCGGTAAGAGCGTTCTGCCGCTCACGTTTTCGAGTCTCCATCAGAAGGCGGTAGTTCATGGCGGTGCCCTTGGGTGGTTTGGCGCCCATCTTCAGCAGCAACTCACGCCGCGCCTCGCGTCGCTCCGCCATCCCCAAATTGGTTGCGCCTGCCCGTTGTCGAAGCAGGTCGAAGGGAAGATCACGAACGCTCACATAATAACCCTCCTCCTCTCCGATTTCATTATCTTTGTTCCCTTTCTTTTGGGGCATCTAGGCGGAGGATTCAGAGTATGTAAATCCGGAACGGATTAACAAATGAATGCAGAAGGGAAATGTAGTTTATCCTATTGACAAATCGTAAACGTTCGATGTCATACCACCTGTCTCCGTTTAAATATATGTGGCTATGCTTAAATTTTTACCACAAAAGTTCAGTTGAAGCAGATGTATTTAAAGAGATGGGAGAGCTGCAGTAAATAGGCCTAGAAAAAATGGCTGATTGCAGAGAAGGAGGGACAGGTCTCAAATCAACAAAATGAAGACGGATGAAACAGAAATGACCGCTACGATTAGTTGAATAAATATTGCACGAGTAGATGAATGGATCAGGGAGGACCGAATTTGGGACAGGCAGCTGGGTAGATCAATGATTAGAATAGGATGGACTGCGAGCATTAAATGTGGAGAGGTGAGCCAGAACCAGGTGGAGTTAAGACTATATGAAGAAAAGACAAATTTGAAGTAGGTCGATGAAAAAAGATAATCAAATGACATAGTTAAGTCAAATAGACCGACAGCTTGCAAAAACAGTAAGCAGCAGAACAAGTGCCATGAATACACAAGAACTGAAACCTTCAGACACTTTTGGATGCGTAAATACCATAAATACTAAAATGTAGCTTTAAATAAACAAATTGCCCGGAGGTTTGATTAATTAGGCTTTTCCGTTTAGATCTCGTCAGAGTCGAAGGGATCAGACCTATTCCACGGTCTCCTTGTCATGCTAGAATTCAGAAATAAGCTTAAATATTGCAAAAATTAAAAGTGCAATCCACCAAGCATGAGTATTTCAGAGCTATTCATGATTTTATTGAGTGAGCTAACATTGGGCGTTAATTGCAAAGAAAGGGGTTCATGAAAGGGACGAACAAAAAAGACAAGAATACTTGAGCACGAGAATGCAAAACTTAAGTTGGAACGTTGAGTTAGAACAATGGTACAGCAAGAAGAACGACAAAAAAGAAACATTTACCGGGTAATGGGAATGCTGCACGAGACCGCACTCGTTAACCGTAGCCCACTTCACGCCAAATTTGGTGCGCAAGTACAGCGGGTCTTATTATCACTCAATTAAACAACCACTGAAAGAATATTTTAAAGTAAAAACGTGCCTTTTACTTGCTAAATTTACACTTTGAAATATGAAAAATTTTATCGTCTCAGTTTGTAAAGGTGATAACTCGATTAGGTGTTATCCGAGTATTCAAAACGAATGATTTGACTTATTCATCTACCAAAGCCAATCGCCACCTAATATGAGTCGTACAGTAGGTCAAAATAAAGGAATTAATCCTACAAAGCTGATGTATTGCTTTTAATTTAATCTGAGTGCAATGTTTGTTTCAATACATCGGTTAAGATTACTGTTTTGGTCGGTCCGATATTGGATTTTGAAACATTGGGGCATGTTGGGAGTCTGTCTTGTGGTTCTTTGGCTGTTTACATGCAGTAAATGTGCCATATCAATAGGTTATTGGCTTTTTATCGTTTGACGCCTTTTAGAGGTAAACGGCATATCAGCCATTCGATTTGCTCCTGGCAGTGGCCTTTTTCCTAATGGTCGGGACGGTGTTATCGAAGTAAAATATTTTGGTCTTTGGTCGTCAATTTGTAACTTTGGTTTTGACTACGAGTCCGCATCAACCGCTTGCTTCATGATGGGATTGTAATTATGGTTGAGTTTATTCCACCTTTTAGTCCTCCATTCGGTGTCCCAATATTAAATAGCCACGGGACCAGTTCATATCCCACAAGGCTTTCGAGTTTTAACTGCAGCGGTAGAGTTACTCTTGGACCCAATCCTCCTGAACCTCTGTCTGTTCATCTCGGTTACTGTGAGTACAGCACTTCTCCTCCACCCCCCTGCCAACGCCATGAACGTGATGTCGCGATAGCCTGTTTGGAACCAATGAAGGTGAAGACCTTTAACGCACCGCCACCGGTTACTTTTGCTCCTGTAACCTGTGAGTTTTCACTGCTAATATCTGCGAACCCAAAATATTGTTTTCCTAAATTGTTCTTCCTAACACTATGACAGTTATGAGCATCAAGGAGTCTCTAGATCGATGATTTATGAGGGGTCAAACATGTTGACAGTGTTGTAGAACAATAAATGCAATACCATTTGGCTACGTAACTCCTCTTGTATTAAAATTCCCCCACATCTGTGACGCCGATTGCTCGTAACTTTAAGAATGTTTAGTAAGCTTAGCTGCGGGGCCAAACTTTGCTGACTTTGGTTTCATTTCCTGAAGCATTGGCTACGGGGATGGAATAAGAAAAACACCGAATTCGAGGGTTGGACAATGGTCTCCCCTGAGCGGGTTCCTTACAAAACCAGTTTTACGAAATTGACAGCGTAAAATAGTTTTATAGTGTTTTATTCCGGTCAACTCTCTGATGTGCCACACCTCTGGGTTCTACAACATCCTCCGAGTTATTTCTTCATTGTGGACCGTTTTGATTGAGGTCAACGGACATTCTTCTACTTTAACAGGTCCTAACAATTCAAGTGAGGTTCGCTTAACTCGCGGGGGTAAAAAGTCGGGCCGGCTTGAAGTGAGGCATCCGAAGTCAGGTATCTGGGGTACCGTCTGCGCGGATGGATTCGGAACAAACGAGGCCAAGGCAGTATGTCGCATGCTCTGTTCCAGCAGGTAGTTCCAGCAACGCTTAATGCCCGTGTCATTGCAAAGTCGCTTTCGTACCCTAAGCCTGTAACCGACGGATGAGATGTTTGGATGGCTGGTGGAAAGGGAGCAGCATTGGTGGGGGCCCATATACGTCCTTAAGCCATACATGGATTGACGACAGAGATTAAATTAGCACGTTAAATATTACCTGGCATATTAAAACACAATACTGTTTGGGAGTAGGATAGTTCAAGCCTAATAGTACAGCAGGAATGCGGTGGTAGGTGAATGGAAAGGGAGAAGCAAAAGTCGCTGGTCTAGTCCGCCCGCTCAGCTCCTCGTTCGCATCGATCCATTCACTCGGTCTGTTCTTTCCTCCTGTCCCTATTTATCCCCTAGTCATTGTTGAACCCATCTATTCTTCGATCCAGTCATCTGTTTCGATCCGTATTTCCTTTCACGCGCCCTAAATTTTTCTACCTCCTTAATGATCCATTCGCCCAATCGCTGGTTCACCCATCCACCTCGGGTCCGTACTTCTAAACCTATAGAACTATCCCTCTTAGCCCTGTACATGAATGCTTCAGCGCACCCACTTATATTTCCCCAGGCTGTTACAGATTCTTCCACCTATTATTGAATTCACCTATTCAACTTGTCATCGACTGGTGTGTCAAGCCTTGTGTTCGTTTCTGATGCTATAGTCCATTCATTCTGTCGACCCTACATTCAGAATAAATCGGAATCGCTCAATTCAGTAACAAAGTTTGCCTCTTGCTTCAAATTTTTCTTTCATGACTGATTTTTCTAGGGGATTCATACCCTTTTCCAACTCCGTGACTTTTGCCTCTAGTGACGACCTAGCCTACGCACACGCTGTCATCAATATCTTTGGAGAAAAGAGGATGGAGGAGTTGAAAGGAGCGGGAAGTAGGGAGGAGGAAATGCCGATCCACTTGGCGCGAATTGTCTGTCCAATAAGTGCTCAGTCTCTTAACGACTGCACTCTTGGCGACGGCTGGGGATCGACGCAAGGATGTACGCACGCCCTTGACGTCGGGGTTATTTGTGGTCCCGAGGCGCCGCTCACACCGCTTCGAATGCGTACGTTGGAAGCAATAGATTGTCTTCTTTTTGTTTCTCTTTTTTTGCTAAGAATAGTAATGAGGTGAAGAAGCTTACTCGATTTCCTTTTCCGATCCAGCTAGTCCATTTTATCGATCCACTCGCTCATGTCCTAATCGAGCATCCGCTCCAGGTTCACCAGTCTTGATCCACCCTTGACTGAACTCGACCTATGGCAAACCTATTTCTGATTTGTTCAGCTTCATATCAATCCATTTAATCATTGACATTGTATTCAACCGCACATCATACGCCTATCCATCCCGTATCCATCCATAAACTCATCCATCCCTCCAATTCACCCATCTATCCATTATTGCGTTCATCCATTCACCCTTCATCCATCTATTCCGTATCCACTTATTCACCCATCTGCCCTAGATCCTTCCGTCCACCCACCCATCTGCGGGGGAAAGTTCATGTGTTTACCATAATTCTTTCGCTCTCTGGGGAAAAAAAGGATTTTCTGTCCAGTAAACTAAAAGATTAGCGCTAGTCCCTTAAGGAATCCTGTTTTTTTTAAGGGAGCTTCCTTTCCACCTCTTCCGGTAGACTAGGTATTTCTGAGTGCCTGTCTGTCTTGTTGTGGCATACTCCTCCAGCTGGGGTGTGCTTCTCGTGTGGATACCTTTCATGGACTGTAAAGCATGGAGATGTTGTTGGTGTGTTTCAGCATCACTGGTTTGAGTTCGGCATGGAAAGAAGAAATTACAGACTTATCAACCGACGAGAGACCTTTGCCGCCTCTGCGAGCTGGTTTTTTTCCTTTATTAACCCTCCCACCACCGTCGTCACACATATGTGACGCTCCGATTTTCTTAACTGGATTGTTACACCTAGTGGATATGTTCAGTGCCCGTTCTTGAGAGCTAGTTAGTTCCATTTAATCGGACCTCAAACAAATTTGCTGGATTTAGAACATCAGAGCGTTTGCGCGGTGATGGTTAAATCTCCTTTGGAGTCTTGGTTCCGTGGTTTCAAGGCAACGTCCTCCTGAAGGGTGGAAAGAGACAAACCTCAAAGTATAAAGCAATGGCCAGTTTCCTCGTCAAAATGGAGGATTCCGCAGTAAATACATGGTAAAGCGATACCTGTATGGACAGCTAGATGGATCCGGGGTGAGGAGGGGAGATGAACGTGAGTGAACACAAAATGGTTGAATTGCAGGGGGGATGCTCCTCAGGATGGGTGAATGGACAAAGTGGTGAATAAATTGGTTGATGGACAGATAGTCGATTGGGTGATACCCTAATAGCATCCATAAACGCATGAAAAGGACCTTTCACCACATGGATGGAGGTAAGGTCTAACCTGGTCTAATCCTTACATTAGAAGCAGGCCACTTCTGCAGAATCACGGTTGTCAGAAGTCGTTCAATTCAACGCTTCCATCATTTAGATTGGTTCATCAGTTCCGCTAAATTGAGAAAAAGGACTTCGTGCTGCGCTACCGTCGAGGCTTCATCGTCGCTGACATTTTCACGGTTGCGCTCATCCTCCATCGACGAGTTTCAGGCCCCATGATATTCGCGTCAGTGCGTGTAAGCTTGGAGACGTGTTTGTTTACCTCAGCAACTGGGGCGGTGATGTGTGCGGCCGTTTTTTACACCTATGAGGTGTTTGTGATTTCCACCCTATCGATTGACGCACAGGCGGCCTTGAAGACTTGTTGGGAGCTTTAATACCGGAACTGATGTTAATGAGGCGGTCGAAAAAGCTTTGTGGTGGACTGGGATGGATTCCATCGAGACTTGAGCCACTTGCGAACCATCCTCCTTCCACGTTTATGTTCCCCTGACAATAAAGGATTCTTTGTGTTCAAGGATCCATTGGCTTCCAGACGGAAGGACGGAATACATTTCAGTGGATGGGATTTGCAAACACCTGCTACATTTGTACGCCTATTCAAGTGTTTAACCGACACCTGGAAGGCTTCAGCATGCAAAAGATGATAAGTTGGGTTGGGCATTCTGCTTCACTTCATCCACCTTTCCAATAAGCGCCACGTTTTAAGTCATAACTCCAAAGAAGGCCGTTGATCGTCCAGGATCACGCGCTTTACATTTTCAAACCTCTCAGAAGGGACCGGTGTAGGCTGAAAATGTCAAGGGTGGAGTTGTAAGTGATAAATCCACACCCACTATCGAAGCCTTTGCGGCATTCGACCGTCCATTCATCCACCTCGTACCCATCTATCCACACCATACTCATTCCTTGTCATCTACTCATTCGTCCCATACTCATCCACCTATTCCGTATTCAACACCAATCCACCCTGCGTCCATCCATCCCATACCTATCCATCCACACCGTGTCTCTACATTTCGCACCCATCCATCTATTCATCCATCCACCCCGAACCCATTTTTCCACCGGGTTTTCCTCGTTTCCTCGCTAGTCCTGACGACCGTTTGATTGCGTATCCATAAGTTTCCTTAATTCGTCGACCTTTGCTTTTAAAAGACAGGAAAAGGCATTTACTCATGATCATGTTCGATTGTAGGAGAGGGGGTGATTGTGGAACAACCAACTCCTTATGAACGCACACACTTCTGTCGACCTCGGCAAAAAGCCTCCATCTGACATTTTGTGTAGTGCCGTGCCATGTAACCCAAAGCACGTCCTCTTTCCCCTCTCTTGAAATGATCACCTTTTGCTTCAGCTGTGGAATCCAATCTGTCGTGCGAGGGCGAGACGGCACGCGTCCGGTTCAGGCGGGATCAGTTAGGTGTGGTGGGGCCGATGACAGTCCATCTGAATCGAAGCCGTCCCGAGGGTTGTTTCTTCAACTTCACCAGTCCTGCCGACCTTGAAGACATCGTTGAAGTCGTCTTTCCCATGGACAAGTGTGGCGGCACGTATGAACGGGTGAGTTCTCGGATTTATCACCAAACTACGTTCTCATGTCTTCCAATTCCGGAGGCGGACTTTCAAGGTGGGAATTTCCCGAATTCTGGGAGTTAATGCGTCAGTCAGTCCGAGAGGCGATTAGGTAGCCAATTCCTCACACGCCTCCTTGTCTGGCCATCTTGACAACTATTCAATTTTCCGAAGGCATATGGGAATGGAAAGGACTTTATTTCAAAGGACTTGGATGGTTGGAAGACTGACGACATGAGCGGAGCTGTGTGCTACCGTCGTGAAGGGTGATTCAGGGCCTGTATAGTTGCAAACGAATAACATTTTACCACAGCTCTTACCGTCCCCACCACTACCCCTGATGGCACTTTTCCGCCCTTTAACTGTGAGGCAGGAATGGGAGGCTTGGGAAATTAACTGTGTTTGTGTATCCCGAGGATTTACGCAAGGCTCACCTATCGCTTTTTTATCCTCATTCCCCTTCCTCGGCCAGAGCAACTCGACAACCCTAGCAGTGAATCTCTCCCTCGTGGTGAATGCAACTGGAGCGAAGTCAAGGAAGGGAGGCGAGACCGAGGTGTTCGTGTTACCCCTCACCTGTCTCGTCGATCGCACCGACTCCGTTCTCTCCGCCGTCCGCGCCGTCGCCACTAGCCGGCTACAACCTCTCGTCGCCACTCGTCCGACTCCGCCTACTCGGCTCACTTTCTTCGCCGACCGACTGTAAGTCCTCGAGGAACGGAAGGCCGCCAAGATAGATGGTGGCCGGATCCGCAGTGACCAGGAATCTAGCAGACTTGGATGGCTGAATTCTAACATCCTTCTCCTTCCAGATTTCAAAGACGCGTCAGTGACAGCATAAACATTCTTCCTCACCGACGAGTATTCGCGCAAATCGCATTGGTGCAACCCGAACAAAACAGCAAGCTGATTCTACGCAATTGCTGGTTGTCTAGTAACGGGACGACCACCAGGGAAACCAGCATTCCAGTCATCGCTAATGGGTGTTCTGTGAATCCAGACATTCACTTGCATCCAATTTCTCGAAATGCCGTCGGTTTCTCCTTTGAAACGGCATACTTCAGGAGGACGTCGCAAACAGTTAATGGCGGAAGCCTGCTTCAACTCTTCGTGGTCTGTCAGACACGTCTGTGCCAAATCTACGAAACCGATCCTGAGTGTATTCAAAACTACTGTGCTTGAACAAAATACAGCTAGATTTGCCAGTAGTAGTGCTACTTTGATATAACCAATTGATGAAGAGATACTTGTTCCTGTAGCAAAAGCAGTGTTGCATAAATGCGAATTTGTCTACAGAAAAATCAAGTAAATGATACAAATTCTAATAAGTGCTGGGTATGTGGTCTCTAAGAGCTGACTCAATGGCGCCTTTGAAAGACTTCTCCGCCTCTTCCAAGTCGTTCTTTTTGCGTCTCAGTTCGATCACATCAAGCCAATGGCGCAGGCCCTCCTTCAACCCTAGGACGCAAACAAAAATAACGGTTTACTTAGTTGAAATAAGAGGGCATTATTTAAGGGGTGAAAAAGGTGATTACCCGTAAGATTGAGCCCCTTTGCAGCCGAGACAAGGTAAACATCTTCAAATCTAAACTCGTGGCGAGGTAGCAGGACCGGGGGGAGTCCGCTAGCCTTCAGGGTGGCGTCGCAGTCGTTGCCTAGCAACACTTCTCGTGCTTCCTCTGCCGCTCCTCGAGCGTAGGGCAGATCGATCTAGCAGAAAAGTGGTACACCTATTAGCACCATTTTCGAACCCTGGAACTCAATGTCCACTTTGTAAGGTTGGCATAAAAACACATTTCCACTAGAAAATATGTCGAAGTCGCTACATGCAAGCAACAACAATACGGTCCACAGGCATTAAAGATCGAGGAAGTCAGCAAAGTAGTCTGTGCTTGAAATCTAGGTGAAATTCGAGAAGGATTGCCTGAAACAAGGAAAATCAAGAGAGAACGTTGGAGCGAAATAATGCAAAATGAGCAGAACAGGGCGGGAAAAATTGAGGGTCCAAAAGGAGAAGCATTAAAGTCGGTTTGGCTTAAATTATAAGAATGAAATGACGCTACCGGTATCAAGTCCGTTAAATCAGGAGTAAATGAAGGAATGATGCTCATTTCATACAAAAGTAACCAATTGGGTGGTGGGCGGTGTACAATCAATCACAATAAAGCAGAGGTCAAAGTTAATTGTGCATTGGGATGATGACATTGTAGACAGTCTTATTAGAATCCTATGTCGAGAGCATGCGTTCATTATCAACCAGAAGTTAGATAGAGAATCTTATGTTTAAATTACAAAGCAATCAAACTCAAATAGACAGTTTTGTGAAGTGAATTTGGAGGTGCTGTGGCCCAACTTGTGCTGAGTAAAAATCTGAAAAGACTCACGGACAGTTATTAGTCTCAGTGGAATTGATCCAACCAATCACAAGGTTGCAAGGGCCTCAGTTACCTGGAGATTAAGTCATTTCTTCTACAAAAATGCTATCCAAAATGAAACCATGCAGTAGACAGCACGGTTATCAATGAAAAGCAGGTATGGCTGCAAGTCAGAGTGTTCCGCAACCTTTGTCTTGTTCTACCAAACCACATATCCAGCCAAAATCATGAAAGGCCCCAAATGAGCAAGATAACTGCAAAACTATGAGTCTTGACGAAGGTTTGGCAGATCCTATCCAAACGGATAAGATACTATAACGCAAGACCAAGATTCTCCTGGTGATATCTATACCAATGATAATATTCTGGATGAGAAGTTAGCCAACATCACAAATCCTTGCCGAAAATCACCTTATTAATAGCACAGAGCATTGGCTTGCCGAGGAGACGACCAAAAGCGTACCGTTGCAACTGACTGACTAGCAGGACTGCAGCTGCCAACGGCGTGCGAAGGGGAGCATGCTGGTTTGCCTGGAAGCCGAGGGCGTCAAGGATCACTAGAAGACAGGCGGTGCGCTCAACGTGTTTCAGGAAGGCCGTGTGGCGCAACGGTGGAGGCGATTGCTGATTCGTATCGAACTTAGCGGCTATGTCCGCCAAACCTAAAGCAGAGGAAACGACCAAGGTAAGAGCAGATATAAAAGCCAATCTGGCTGTGACCAAGCCTCAGGATTCCAACCATGATCCGAAAGATCCTCTTAGATTACTACTTTTAAGTGGGGGTTCACACATAAACGAAAGGCAGAGCAAATAATTTAACTTCACAACATCGTCCAATCTTGAGCAATGCATATAAAACGGAAATCATACAGTATGGTTTGCGATGATGAGGCAAAAAATGGACTCATCGAAACATGCAGGATGCATCACCATTGTTAGATCAGATAGTCCTCTCGTATGAACTCCACTCCTACCTCTCAGTTTGCTAATAATACGAAAATAACCTTAGGATGATTCAAGCATGGAGAGTGCGGCGATGGTAGGCAAAAAAGGTCACACGAAGTGTCCTCTTCCTTGCTCAAACGGCAATAGAGAAACTACGACTTATTGGCAAGCGCAAACACGAAAATAATATACATAACCACGACTTTGTTCAAAAAGTAAACCCATCAGACCTGTTCTATTACTGTAAATAGCATATCTGAATAACTATAGCGCTATCAACACTAAAAAAAACATCAGCAAACGTTCAAACGCACCTGGCAAGTCTGTCATGGTGATCTTTCGATGATCGGGAAAGCTGATAGTAGCTATCTGTGGTCTCAGTGTGGTAAAAGGATACGCAGCGATTTTTGCCTTAGCTC
This sequence comes from Taenia solium, assembly GCA_001870725.1. NCBI lineage: Eukaryota > Metazoa > Platyhelminthes > Cestoda > Cyclophyllidea > Taeniidae > Taenia > Taenia solium. The sequence continues at coordinate 27,277 of MIEF01007688.1, read as the reverse complement.
CTGAAAGTGCCTGCAGCAGGCTCGACTTTCCTGCATTCGGTAGTCCAATAAATCCAACGTCCGCCATTAACTGGAAGACCGATAAAAGAAGAATGGAAAAAACTCACAGACCAACCTTCAGGTCTAGGACTATAGACCTTGCCTCTCCTGGACTGCCAAGATAATTGGTCACAGGCGTGCCGCCGTAACCACCCTGGGCAACGAGCAACCGCTGATCAGGCCTGTCAAGGTCGCCTATTAATCTTGCAGGTTCGCCAGGATTGCTAATGGACGCGGAAATTCCAACAGGAACTGGAACTTCAATGTCGGCAGCATTGGAGCCGAAACAGACACCACGCCGAGAACTGCAGGGTTTGCCACAGCTAGCCTGTAAAGTAAAAGACAAAGTGAAGAATCGTGAAACACTGATAAAAGAATACAAAAACAAAACCATACGATAAATCGCTTTTTGGGATATTTTTCAATTATGCCAGTAAGGGTTTGACCCTCCACACTGCGAAGATAAATACTTCCACCATTGCCACCCTTTCCGCGGATTAGGGGGTTGCCGGCACTACCCGAGCCGGACCTGACATATATACGCAAGCGATCAATAAACGACGCTGCATTCTTGCTCATTGTGTGGACACAGGCTAGCAGATCACATAAATGGCTTTAGAATAGGTGTATAATGAATACATAGTTTCTCTCCTTGCATTTTGTAAAATAATTAGAATCGCTGCAAAAAAACATTGCTACACAAATGCCAAATGGCAGATGCATTGTTGGAGCATTTGCATCAACATAATGTTTATTCGACCTATAAAAAATTAAAAAGCATTGTAAGATCTTTAAATTCAAATAATTAGCATGCCACTTTTTCTAGGCTATTGTGTTAAAAAATAGCGGCCTCTGCCAGGCCGATAAAAGTAAAGCATCAAAGATTAAAATAGCCCTTATTCTTAAAAACAAATGCAAATTCAGAAGTTTTAGGTTTAACCTTGGACTGATCCCGCCTTTCTAGAATATTAGATTGACACTAGGCCAGCTGATTAAGTAATTCGAAAAACATTTTTGGATGCAAACTAAAGCAAGTTGCATTCGCTGCTAAGTGGCAGTACACCTGATATTAGCTCTACAAATATTTTTAGTCTTTTAATCTTTTGAGTGCTGGGGCTTGATGCATATGGATATTATGACTGTAGCGTCCCGAGACTCCCTTTAAGGTAAAAGAAGTCATAGTACTGGGGACAGAATACATATTCTGGAGACGGAGGGCTTGGGGCTGTTGGCACGGCCCGGAGGCCGGCCAACCGGCTAGTACAATACGGCCACCCAAGTGACCGAAACAGGCAGTTCGAACAAACAAAGCATTACAATGTCCAAAAGACTTTAATTTTGAACTGGGATGGAGACAAACTTTGAATCCATATAATGTGGAGCCGTATTTATGTGAGGTCCTAGCATCATGTGTTATTGAATACCTGGAGGAGTAAATTATCAAACGCAGGGATTTAAGCCGTCAGAGGAGTAGTAAAACGTCAGTTTCTGGAATATTTGCTTGCACAGAGGTATTTGCGGCAAAGGCTTATTTGTCAAGTGTTAAACTATTTACTTTAGTGGCTGATTAGCATACCAATTCTTTTTTTAGAGCAACGCGACCCTAAAGAGTGGCGCGTAATTACGTATAGGCAAAGGAGATTATATAAAATTTGTACTTCGTCTCTTCCTCAAGGCTTACTTATGTTCGCTTAGCCATAAAGTTCTCATTTTCTAAAAATTTCTAACCGAAATTGCGGATTTAAACCATCAAGTGAAATACGTTATGGCTGTTCATAATAAGGATAAATTAGGCCTGGGAAAATTGGATGCGTGGCAAAGAGAACTCTCATTGCAACAATCGCAAAGAGGAAATGACAGGGAGTTTTTAAAGGTCTTAAAACAACTAATGCAACCAGATCCTAGCAACCGAATTGCAATCCAATTCTAGGGATGCATAACCATCCAGCATGTTTGCAGCGCGGAAAAAAGTGCTTCATTTAGTTGGTAGAGGTCGCAGTGCGGAAGAATTGGAAGTCAGCCATGGTTTTGCCTTACAAAACAGCAACAATCAACTAAACTGAGCTATTGTTTTTCCCAGGACCCCTTAAATTTCTCTCCAAAGGTAGGCAAGCCGTAATTTTCTCCTATCCATTTGGGCTTCAGTTGGCTTATTTGTTCTTGTAGGTTTTAGAAAGGCCATAAAAACGTCTAAGCAATTTCTAAATTGACAAAATTTATGAAAATAAAAAAGTTTTTCAACTTAAAATACAATTTCCAAATTGTAGCACAATCCGAAAAGGTTAAAATCCGCAAAAGTAATAGAGGCGAAATTGGAGAAAAAAATCGTTACGGGTTAACGAAAGGGAGAAAAAAGCAAGAATTCATTTCGTATTACCCAAACGGATAGAACTTTGTAAGTTCTCAGGAATATTGAGTTTTATGGGCGTTTCCATTGAGGTTCGTTGCGATTATACGTCGATGCGTGGGCTGACAGAAAAAGCAGTCAACAGAGGATTTTGGAAAAACATGAGGTTGCGAATGCGATAAAGGCAACCTCATCAGGGAAGGTAAATACACGGTTGTTGCAGAAATGCCCGAGGCTATCCTGTAGAATGTACCTTTAAAATGCTAGTACTACCGTGAACATATAATCGATTAAATGTAATTTGAATGTTTCAAACAGAGCAATTAACTAGTGATTTTGCATCTAACTTCGACGAGATAATCTTAATTTCATAGGCTTTTTTATATTAGTGGTGTTATATTTATATTTAGCTGAGATGCACTATAGATAAGTACATTTATTTGCGTTGTGTGCGCTTTTGATTTAAAATGTTTGTTTTTACTTCTGTGGCTGCGCAGTTCTTTGAATTATTAATTGTGTTACTTTTAATTTACTTTGTGTTTAAATTATTGGTCCTACGTCTATTTTTTAAAGCTGTCCAATACTAGCGTTTCTGACTGAGGTAGGCGTGTAGTGATGCCTTTCGCTTCTTTCAAGAATATACAGAAGCGCCATGCTCGTTTGCATAAGGAGAGGTCCCAGGTATTGTGTTTCTTTCCTTTCTGATAACACTTTACATAATTAGCCGGCTGCGAGGGCCAAATTTGGACCTCTTCCAAAAAAGAAGGATTTCATTATTCGATCAAGAGATGAAGAAGCAAAGAGAAGCCGCATACGCGAATTAAAGAGGAAGGCGCTGACGAAAAATGAGGATGAATTTTACTTTGCCATGCATAACACTGCTCATTCGGTAAGGTTTTTTAGCTTAATATCGATTCATCAGGAAGAAAAGGGCCACATTCCGCTTAACAATAGGAAGGAATACAGTGACGCAGAGTTAGTGGATATGCTTTCTCGCGATCTTCGCTATCTCCAACGAGAACTTACGACTGAGATGTCAAAGATTCGAGCCCTCGAATCACGTTTCAACCTCCTACCCGCTGATCCCTCGGTAACTAGTAGGCGTCTCAAACCAAAGAGAACTGTTTTTGTGGAATCAATTGAAGAAGCTCGTGCCATACAGGCCTCTTTCGATCCTTCAATTGTTTCAACCCGAATTCCTGCTAGTGTGTCTGCATCGGATGCAGATGCACTAATGAATCTACAGGCTGCCGGCTACAAGGAACTTTCAGAACGTTTGACACGAGCAAAAAAGCTGAAACTTGCCATCTCAAAGCGCGAGGCCAAGGATGCATTGATGGTGGGTTCTGCTTGATAGTTTGGAATGGCGTTTTTGTTTATGTGATTATTTTTGCCTATTTTCTGATTTGTAGAGAAACGTACACTTGAAGTGCAAGGTTATTCGGAAAGGTACTGGGAATCACGCTCCTGTATACAAATTTGAACAGAAGCGATATAAGTAGCTGTAAATACTGTATTTATTATTGTGGTTTTTAAGGTGACAGTGTTGCCCTGGCAACGAGTTTTGCTTATTGGGTAGCGCTTGTCAAAAGTTGGTACATTACGTGTCTGGCACTTCCGCTTGTTCGCCTCATTCCATGCTGGTGCTTTTTTCCAATAAGTTCTCGCGGTCGATGATTATTTGTTATATTTACTTTGTCCGAGTCTAGTCTCCTTTTCTTGCTAAGTGGAGAAATTCACGTCATTGTTACGCTATTTATTGCGTCGCTTATTGGGGTGTTGCGGCATAATTGGCAATAAGCAGGTAGTCTAGTCTCTTGCAGGAGAGTCGCGCTTTTTAAATTTGAATGAAGATATGCAGTCGTCTAAATGGTTGGCCTTTGGCTACCGGAATCAGCTGTTGGTGATAGTTTAGAACCGCTACTTATAAGCCTTAAATGGCAAACCTCATCAAGTGATTTTGTAGAGCCGGAATTATTGCTCAATGGTGCAAAAAATAAGCTTTCAATGGATCAGCTGGTTGCCCCAAGTTTTATGCGCTAAAACGGGTACCATATGATTGTGTGGAAGAAATGGCAAATGGGGGACGGTGAAAAACAGCCATAGTCTACGACACTACCGTTTCAAAAATGTGTTCCTTGGAGAACGATCTCAACTCCTCTTGCCGTTCTTCATTCGTTTCTACCACTTCTGTTGTCTTTTTCTTCTGACAACATTGCGAACACTTTCCTTCCTTAGTCGCCACGACGGCGTATGCAAGCATCAATGGTAACGGCGTGGCAAAGCCAACCACGAGAGGCATCGCCGCTCCAATGTCTCCCTCCGGCTGAGGCATTGAGTAGAGTAGCACGAGAATCGCGATTCCGGTGTTCTGGATACCCGCCTCAATGGATATGGTGAGAATCTCAGCTCGCGAACGTCGGCACAGAAAAGCGAATACACCAGCGAGGAGGAAGCCAATCCAGGGTAGAGCAGCCGCTATGGGAAAGAGGAGGGGGTAGGCGCCCATAAGAGAGTAGATGGGCAAGTTGACGTAGATGCCGAATCCGATGATGGAGAAAATGAAGATAAAAGCCATTGGTCGAAGAAAAAGGCGAACCATGCGTTTAGCGGCAATTGGAAAACGCCATTTGATAAGCATGCCGATGACAACGGGGGCTACGATGTAGCATAGTTGACCGGCGATCTGGGCGTAGGGAATGTGGATGGTCATGGTATCGAGAAAGAAGCGGCCGTAGATGAAGAGCATCAACGGCATCATGCCTTGAATAGGGGGAAAATTCTCAACTTAAGCTTCGTGCAAATGACAATAAGTAACTGTCCTTCAAAGACTGGCTTTCTTAGCTGAGATTTTTTTGGAACATCTGACTACTCGCCGATTGGTAATGCTGTCAAGCCTAGTGTCTTTCAGGATATTCAATTTCCTTTTTATAGTTAAGAGTGGTTGTATGCGGAAGAGGTCGGATGATGGAGTTCTCATCACGGCGCTGTCCGTCTTGGCAACGACTTGTCGGGCAGCATAACGTCGTTTCGTCAGTAGGGTCCTATTCAATTCTACGGAAATATTTGGAGGGCCTGTTTGGGAAGATATAAGGTTGCAATAAGTAACAAGGCAAAACCTGACGTTTTAAAATAATTTAACTCCGACTCGACGCCGGTGTTAGCATGGAGGTATGTGCTAACAAGCTGAACAAATGGAGTGGCATCGTCAAAATCTTCTACAGGATCTGTATCCTGTGGAATAGTACCCAATCAGAATTTTAAGATTTTACCTCATTTTACGTGCATCGTGTAGTACTGGAATTAAAAGGTGATAAGTTAAACCCTCGTCCCAAGCATGGTAATACGGAGATAAAGCTTTATGAATTTCCCTCAAGGCTATTGATAACATGAATTGGGTTAAATGAACAAAAACTTTAGGGTGGCAGATGTTTTAGAAATAGTAATGAGGAAAAAACGTACTAGCGCTTGCAAAAATAATTAATTGACACCTGAAAACGCTGTATTTTTCGGAATTATGTAAAAAGTAATGGCTTTTGCTGTGTGAAATAAGCAGTGAGTTCTGAACCCTCCTTGTAAAATCGACTTATTGGGGTTTTAGGGTTGGAAGAATTCAAAAAAATGCTGCCGACGACGTTCCCGTGGTGCAATTAACATACTCGACTTTAATTCGTCCATTTCTGAGCCTCCTCAAAACCACTGTCGCTGTCTAAGTGTTAAAACGCCTGCAGAGTTCAAGATACTTTGGACAAAGCGACTACACCAAAGCATTTTAATAACGTACTACTTCCTAGAAAATTAGTAGAAAATATACTTACTCTCAATTAATGGACATATGTTTGTACATCTTATTTAAAGCAAGCGTATTTATCACCTCTGAAGTCTAGGACTTGGCGAAGAAATTCGCTTGCATGTAGCAAGCAAAGGCCTTTCATATTGGGACATCAGCGTGAGACGAATGTGTCATTAAGTCAAAAAACGGTATGTATCTTCGTAGATGTGATTTTCACCTGTGATTTGTGCAAACCAATGCTAATATTTCAACCCATTAATATTACGAGGTAGTCTATGCCTGTCAGAGGAAAGACGCAAGGTATAGACTTTGTAAATCCAGCGCAGTTGAACCTTCGTCTCATTCATCGCCAAGTATGTTTCGATGACAGCCGTTAAGTGGTTGCATAATAGACTTCAAAAACAATTTCATTTAACCTTAACATTAGTGCTTTGAATTTTCCTAAACATGCAAAGGTTGTAGTGAGAATTCAGGCAAATCATCTAGAAAAGATTATCAATTATGCCTCTATTTCCCCCTCAGTCTCAGAAGGGAATCGCAATGTTCTAAATTATAAGCACAAAAAACCTTTTTAAAAAAATATTGAGCACCACGTTATTGTTAAACTGGCATTCTTTTTGAGCGAAAAACAAACCCTATTTTTTTTTGGAGAAAGGATGGTGTATTCATCAAGAAAAATGGAAACAAGGCCATTATTGAAGATGGATAAGGCGGTACCCAGTGGGGGTCTCTTTTTTTCCGGTGAGCTCACGTCGCTCCATGCAACCAAGTTGTAGTTTAGTTTCTGAAAAACCAGGTGTCCACACTAGGCAGCACCGATCACGTCAGCATTATTTACTAAAGCCTGTGATTGTAAAGTTTAACCATTTTCAAGTGCTCTTGTTGAGTCACGCATGTTTGTAGACAGTGTCGGTGGTTATTGAGTCCCCACAACCTCAGAACCCTTGTGTACTGTCCATGTCTTGATAGTAGAACGTCACAGTGTTAAGAGATTTTGGAATAGGCCAACTCTATGATTAAGGCATTTCCATCGCCTCGGGCTTCAACAACTGAATTGAAAGTAAGTAATTTCAAAATGTAATGCAATGATTCAAGATCACAAGAGCAATGACCGTATTTCTGATCAAAAGCACAAACAGGGCACCAACTTGCAGTCCCGCTGCGCTTCGAACACGAAAGCGTCTTTAAACAAAGCATTTTCATTATTAAATGAAATATCAACTCTTGTATTAGCGATTGACCATATTTTCTTCTTTGCCACCTTGTGTCAGTAAAAAATCAAGCGATTTTTCTAAAACCCTACTGATTGACATCTACAAGTGCGTTGTGGAGCGTCTCAAGGCTTCCATGAATCCAGAAAAGAGGGAATGAGCTGTAAATGTGGCAGTTGGAGGAGGTGAGATGAATGGATGAGGGGAGGGTTGAAGGAAGAACCACAACAGGAGAATTAGTTACGTATTCTTATAAAGGCGAAAATTTTGAACACCTCTGCGCTTGTAATGAATTCAGTAGTGTCATGGCGATGCCCAACCCCTCATCAGAGTCGTCACCTCAATGGTGGAGCATTAGACTCTCAAGCAATATCGACGGTGATCTGCTGCTTCTTCTGACAGATGAAGTAAAGTGGTAAATTCTAGGCCACTGCGCAAATAACTTGGCTTGCCCTAGTTGGTGAATCTAGCTTACTCAGTAGAGGTCTCAGAAATTCGGTATCCTTTAAGCGAAATCGACAATAGGATGATCCTTACATAAAAGTACTTCAAAATGACTGAAGAAAAATAACTACACCTGCTTGGTCCTGTCTCTTTCATCTCACCTCATCATCCCACCCCATGCCGTCTCAGTTTTGGCACCTGACACCTTCTACCTGTCGACTGGCACCTTGCGGTTGGTCTTTGGCACCAAGAAGACGAGCAGACTGACTTCCGAAGCATAACACATCAATATGTCAACACAGACTGTGACTAATTGACACCTGCCATTGGTTACTCCTCCTGATTGCAAAAGTGAATTCATTCACTGAGGTAACAAATTCACTCCTACAACCAGATGGTATTACACAATTACCTGATAAGATCGGCAGTGTGGATGAGCGCTCCTATCAACGGAATTAAAGAGATCAAAGCGCTGGCATCATCAACAACAACAACATTAACTAACAAATTGGCCACACGCCGATGCATTTCCCAGCAGGCACAAGTTCAACCAGTGAAATTCAAGAAATTAGGAGGAAGGTGCTAAGATGTGGGCTATTTCAGAACTCACAACCAACCGTACACCTCTAGTTGGTGTTATTTGTTTGAACGAATTAATGAAAGCATAGATTTGGGGTGGAGAGATGGGTGGATAAAGGTTGGATGGAGAATAGTTGCATGTTTAACTTACCCAATGCTGCTACGGAGCTGATGAAGGTCATGGTCATGCTCAGATTGAGATCACCATGTAGTAGCAGCGTCCAGATATTCGAACCGCCTCCACCTGGACAACAACCGATGGTGAGGAGACCGAAGCCAAACTCCGATTTGATAGGCGCTACCATGGCAACACCGAAAGCTATCTGCATCCACCACCACCACCACCACCACCACCGCCACGACCCCGAGTGGCAAATGATGGAATGAAGAAAGGAAGAAAGTAACAATGATAATAGCGGTTGTGTTAGGTAATGAGAGATCAAGTCCAACTACGTCTACTTTGCTTCCTCAGTCGCACATTCTTTCCCATCTCCGATTGCTCCCTTTTACTAGTCTATTACATCAAAAACATCAAATCTAAGTTAGCATTGACGTAGAGCTGCGATGATCTCCAATTTGGCAGGTGGATCTGTCAGCGTGCACACCATGATCGTGTCTGGATGTAGCTGCACACTTCACCAAGGACTGTTGGCAGATCTCAGCACACACTCATCACTTCATCTCCTTCATCAAACACACTTGCGCCTGTCTCTCCTACACCCAGTAAATCAAAGCATCTTATTTTCGACTTAGTCATCAGACCTGTCACAATAGAGCTTAATGAAAAAAAAGGCTTAATCAGACGTCAAGGTTCATCAGAATCATTCCACAATTAATTGAATCCTCAATTCAAGAACAGGATTTAAATTACGCATCTTCCGAGCCGAATTTTGGAGGATAATTTCCCACAATCAAAAGTACAAAACTCTAACACGTGTACTTTTACAGTAGATATGCACAAAGGAAAAATGAAAGCGCTGATTCCATGGTATTCAACACTGTGAGATGCAAACCTACCAATGGCATCAGTCCATATTGACAAACAAAACCAATAATTGGTGATACCGGTTTCTTGAAGTGCTTCCAAATCAACATGACATCCAACTCACATCCCATGACCAATGTAAGTGTGCATACCATCACAGCGACAATAACACGAAAAATGATCTCCGCAATGCCTCTAGATCGTAGGATTTTCAAGTGGAGGCCCATTGCTGCACCATCACCCTCCTCAAAGCCTGGACTTCCTTTTAGGAGCCAATTGGTGTAATACTTCACCAAGGTGTCATTCGAGAGATCGAAGGGAAAGAGAACACCATCTCGGTTCCATGGTCTGGCTTCTCTCACCCAAACCTTCAAGTAGACACTACCCATTTGATGTCGACAAATGCTAATATTGAGAGTCCTATCAACTGGGCCAGGTGAGAGGTATAGCCAGAAAGGCGGATGGAGGGTTGCCAACGCATAGATGTCGGTGTCAAAGGAGACAGACAGGGGGATGTCTGTATGTCCAGTGAAGTTACACACGAGGGAATGAGGTGTAATGCCAGCCTGATAAAAGGTGAGATTGTCTTTAAGACAGGCGAGACTGAGTTCATAGTTGGTAGTCACTGTAGTGACTGTGATGATGGAGGACTTTTGATCGACAGTTGCTGCGTCAATACGCTTACGATCTTCTATGACCCAGGGATCATTTATTAGGCCCCCAATGGACTCTTCCACCTTGATATTGGAAAATGCGGAAACTTGGCCAAAATGGTGGAGATGGAGGAGGAAAAAAAAGCCAAGGGAGAACACCCTTCTTGTCATTATTGGGGCCTATAAAAACGACTTGTGTGCATGTAAGATTTGTATGTATGAATTTTGATTTCATTAACCACTCAGTTGTTCCATGCACATACACACACACATGCACACACGTACGCATGGAGGTATACGTGCACGCGTGCATACAATACGCTAGCACTTTAGGCAATGATAGGGGTCAAGGTTTACACCGCCTAGATTGACTACTTACTGAATCAGATTATTATTTTATTATTTTTTATTTGATTTTGTAACTTATTAAGCAAATAAACAGTAAATTTGCGCCTAAAAAGAACCCAATTTTATCTTTCAGATGCCCCACATTTAATCACTATTCCAATGCAACTGGGTTATCGATCGGTGTGAGTTGGATTCTGATGAGGGCATCGGAATATCGATTTCTCATGCATAAGGGGAGTCTCGCGCCCGATTTATTGATTTTTTTTAAGGAAGGAGACCACCTTGATTGAATAAAACTCCAGTTGGACTGTAAAGTTGTCATTTTGGAATGGATGGACTTTGATTCCCAACCAAAAGGGAAGAAGAAGAATGCGACATTGGAAAATGGGAATGCCGTAAAATTTATATCAGACCATAAAAAATGCACTTGAATTCTTTTAAAGTAAATCAATTAGAGTGTACGGAAGATGGAGCGCGTACTACCCGTATTTGACGTTTGAGTCTATTTTCATGTACCTCAGGGCAATGCAAACACTGCATACGCTACATGTGCCATGTAGACTTCACTCACTAGCTATGGCATCTCGGGCTCTTCGGCTTCATTGTAGTCGTCAATATTTCCTCCTCAGCTCCAACTGTAACTGGCCTTCCGTGTCTCACGTGATTTCGTTTGTCTTTAATAGACCAGACAGACCATTATTAAATATTTATTTGTCCTCCAATTCAAGGTAGGAAAGGAAATGGAGTGTCGATCAGTGCCTACAACTGTATCTTAGTGGAATAATGTAGTCAACTAACTGTTTGACGTGAACTTATCTCCACTGCCTCTGTTCCGCATTTCAAATACTAAAATACCGCGGCTTATTCTGCTTGGATTCACTCAATCTGGAACTCATGGTACCACTATCCTAACGACACCTGCGCCACCCATTAACGGGTCCCTTTAAATCCTCCACACCTTCAAAAGTGTCGCTTAAGGGTGCCTCCTTTTTGGTCTCATAAAGTGCAACACTGTGCAATTCACATTAACAATGACTCGATTCACCTTCATTGAAGAGGAGGACGAGAGAGGGACCTCGTAGTTAGTAAATACGGCATCGTTAATGGGAACTTAAAGTGAGTGTCTTCCTTCTGGTGAATGATGAAAACCACCCATGCACGTGGTCTCAACGCGTTCTAACAGGAACATTAAATCCTAAAAATGACCTGATACGAGAGTGGTGGAGACGTCTGAAGATTCACGACACATACTGATACCTTCGCTCACTACTGGAGTGAATTACACTACTTGATGGAATTCTTCTCTGAAATGGTGAAACCGCAGTTCACATTCAGCTATAGCGTGTGCGTACAATTCAGCGACAATGCAACGGCAAGTGGCATTGCCACCATCGTCTGTGGTCTCTCAGACAACTTGCCACTAGGACCTTTAAAAAAGGTTCACTTTGCCCTGTGTAAGTCAAAAGATAGGAAAGACAAAAATCTGCTCATGAAACCACTCCAGATAGCAATCCTTGATACCACATACACATAAAAAGGTTAAATCATGGTGCTGATTGATAAGATGCACAACAAAATCTGGGATTTGGTCTGACCGAAGCGACTTAAACGGTAGCCAATAAGCGTTGAGATACTCGACCAGTGACCTCCACGTGACCGCGCTCAACCAATGAGGTGGCTGCGCTCAAATTGTGGGCGATTAACAAAAGTACAATGCTTCAAGCACAGGAAGATGGGGGCTGAAAAAGCAATTTTACAAAAGTTATGGTTAATAGAGGTGTGGAAATTGGGATTGTGAAAGATTGGCGGATGTGAATGTTGTTACTCTAAACTAACGCGAGTAGTGAGACTGATACAATCGCGGTACTGTAAAGACTAATAGGTATAACCTCAAATACCTCTTCGTGGCATCTCTTGACATTACATTGGCGTTAGAGGCTTCTAATAAGCCGCTTGCACACGCTTGCAGAGAGAGACTAAAAAAGTGTGGTGGTTATTGGCACGGTGGTCGCACTAGCAACAACAACGATTCATCAGTTACACAACTCATGTTCTACCCTCTAACGACTGTATTATTCCACCGCCTTATTCTTCTCCTCCTTCCTCTCGGTGTAATCGCTTTTCCAAGGCATGTTACTACCGAGTCCTTGGGTGGGGTGATCTCTGATGAGGTTGTATTGTTGGATAGAAGACGAATTGGGGCAGAGGCGCAACGTCAATTGAAGAGTTCTGTCATCACTTCAAACACAAGGCATCTCAGCATTGTCTGTCCTGCTGAGAATCTCACCTTCTTCCAGCATGATACGGTTTTATTCAACTTTACTTGCAATCTCACGTACCATCACATCGCCTCACCTCTGGCCATCTCCTTCGAGACTGATATTCAAGATGTTGCATCACTATCTCCGTCCTTCTGGATTTACATAACACCCCAGTTGGCTGACCAAACGGTCACAGTTCTGCCCCTTGCCTTTTCCATCAGGTGTCATCGAATGGGAAGCACGTTTCTGAAGGTGTGGGCTCGAGAAGCCAGACCTGGAGGGTCATCGGGATCCTTCCATGCATTTAACAGGGATAATGCAAGTCAGGTGGAGGAGTACTATGATTGGCTGGTCGACGCATCGACTACTAACGACACCTCGGCAATGGGATTCCGTCTGAAGGTTCTACGACCCAGAGGAGCGTTGGAAGTTGCATTTCGAGTGGTCATTATCATCCTCGTCTGTGGAATCACCTTTCTAATGGGTTGTGAATTGGATGGACGTCTGATATGGCGACACATGAGGAGACCTGTGGGTGCTGTCATCGGTTTTGTCTGTCAATTTGGACTTATGCCTCTGGTGAGTCACAGGTTTTAAAGGCTTGGCATTACCACTGTGAATAAGCTAATATTTCTTGCAGGCGACATTTCAAGAAAGACGAGATGATGGAAACACCCACCCAATAGGCAGGATATGACCTTAGCACCCACATAACTCGAGTTTGTAGATTTTTAGCATAAAACAGGCATTAAAAATGATGGTATTATTGTTTGCAGACTGCGGAGTTCTGTGAAGCAATTTTGTCCTCAGCCTTTACAAGAGGCATGAGGGGGATCGTTAGGTTGTCATCTTGCAGGTAAATGATTGTGAGTGATTAATGACACTCAATTATGGTAAAGGAGACGATTAATTACGTGGTGTTTGAGGATGCCACTTAGTAATTCCAGTTTGGCACGAAGGTACTCGACCCAAGTCTTAGAGACGTGGAAAGGTAAAGGTTGCAGTCGTTGGAATAGACGACCGGATCAGAAGGCTAGGCAATATTTCAGAGCCATTTCTGATGTGTCCCTCGCCAATCGTCTGTCTTAGTGAACCATTTCAAGACCTCATGACTTTTTCATCCCATCACGTACACACTCACCCAAAACGTTTGGTAAAGGGCAGCGCTGGGTTTTAAAGTTACCTTCATCTCAAGGTAAAGGATTTGATGCTAGACTGCAGAAATGGCCATCTTGTAGAACAGGAGCTACAAGACACACACTGACGAGATCAATTGCCGCTTTTGTAAAACACCTCTTCAAGGTCTCACATAAATTCATCACCACAAATGTTATTGGTATTCCGAGGCATCTGTACCTGGGGTGTTTGAGTGGATAGCACCGTGATTCCAACTAATGACACTGGTACATGCGCTGCATGCGAACTTCTAAATGGAATGACGATTGCTCTTGCAACCTATTACGATAGTTAGCAATTTGCGTGGCCTACGATTATCATCATCATCATATCATTCCTTTCTCCCTCTCTTCCTTTTCTTCACCACTTCATACTTGGGGTCGCGGCGGTGGTAATGGTGGATGCAGATAGCTTTCGGTGTAGCCATGGTGGTGCCTATTAAACCGGAGTTCGGATTCGGTCTCCTCACCGCCGGTTGCTGTCCAGGTGGAGGCGGCTCCAATATCTGGACGCTGCTACTACATGGTGATCTCAACCTGAGCATGACCATGACCTTCATCAGCTCCATCGCCGCTCTGGGTGGGTTGCCTGTGAAACTACTCCGTATTTAAACCTTTATCCTCCCTTTGTTCCCCTCCAAAACATGGAATCAAAGTAACTATTAGTAAGTCTCTGAGACCGTTCTTTTCACTGTACATACCATTTCATGCTACTATTAAGATTTGAGTAGGAGGGGGCACAAAAAGGCCTTTCTTGTCTCTTCTATTCTAGGCATGATGCCGTTGATGCTCTTCATCTTCGGCCGCTTTTTCATCGACATTCATAGTCTTCGTATTCCCTACCTCTTAATAGTCGGCCAGCTCTGCTATATTGCTGTGCCCGTGATAATTGGCATGGTGGTAAAGTGGCGCCTCCCACGGGTGGGTCAAGTCCTCGTTCGCTTATTGCGGCCCCTTTCTTTCCTCTTCATCGCTATCATTATTGGATTTGGGGTGTACACAAATCTCGCCATTTATCGTCTTATTGGCATCTACCCAGTCATCGTTCCAACTGCAACGGCGTTGCCCTGGATTGGCTTTTTCCTTGCTGGATTTCTGGCATTCATTTGCCGCCGATCAAAGGCGGAGATTCTCACCATATCAATTGAGACGGGAATACACAACTCGGGAATAGCCATCCTTGTGCTCATCTACTCAATGCCGCAACCGGAGGGAGATATGGGAGCCGTGATGCCCATTGTGGTGTCGATTTTTACGCCATTGCCGCTAGCTGCTATGGTGATTGGGCAAATGATTAAGGCGAAAAAGTCGTCTTGTCTTCACGAAAGGGAAAGAAAAAGTAAGGAAATTGGAATAGGACCGGTGGAGGGAGCGCGGAAACCACTCACTACACATGAGGGAATAAATAACGATGACGACGACAACGATGAGGAAGAGGTGGAGGAAGATCAGTCTGGAGAAAGGAATGCTTAACTAATCTGCAGTGATCTTGAGCTGTATTTACTGCCATTTGACTGACATTACGATGGAGCTTTACATACTACGTCTTCATTTATTGGGAGAAAGACAATGGGGAGCACTTCCATTTAATTTCACCCTGAATTACTGGTAACCCAATAAAAAACATGCTTTGATCATACAAGCATTTAGTTTTTATAAAAACGACACCTGAATTTTCCATGGAAAAGCCTCAATGTATACAATTGCTTACCAGCTCTCCCTACGCCAATAACAAAACGTCGTTCACATCGGTATGGCCTATTATGACTTTGAAAGTGTCTAAGCCGCTAAAAGCGCAGTAGACCAGTTTTACTCTAACATGATTTAAAAAGCAATGTGCGATTCATCTGACAAAGTGCGCCTTCGAATCTGCAATCCAACAAAGTGCTACATGTTAAAGCTCTATATCTTTTGTTTCAGAACTGATTTAAGGCATTTAAATTATGAGTTCCTCATTTACATTTCTAAGATTACCCAATTTCTGCATATCCGATGCGCCCTGTTAAAAATTGAAACTAGCAATGTAATATTACAACATATAGGAGCAATTATGTCACAGAATGTAGGCTGAACATCGGAGACGATTGAAGTTAATCAATAAACACTGCAATGAGTGGAAAAATCAAGCTAAATCCATATTATGATTTCATTAAAGTAACAAAAGGGTGTGTTATGATACAGAGTTAAATAAATTACATTATCATTAAAATAGGATTGTGCACACTGAGCTTAGGATTGACATTTAAAAGCATTTTATCTTTTAATATTGAAATATGTTGATGCTACTTTCAGATGTTCATTGACTTATATGTAAGAAGGCTATTGGTCAATTAACTTCACTGAAGGCTATACTACAGTGAAATGTCTGGGGATCGTTTCAATTTTGACGAAACCGGGGACACATTTTATTGCTTCCTTGTTGCAGTATTTACTGTCATCCTATTACCGATAACATATTTCTGCTGGCCAAAATCAGAAGCTAAGCAATCTATTGATGCCATAAAAAGGCGCTGTCAATGCTCACCGTGCCAAGCCAAACGTGCGAATTTGCGGTCGTCTCCAACAAAGAAATGGATGAAAAGGGGTTTGATGTAAGGTTTAGCACTGCGGACTTCTTTTATCTGCAGAAAATTGACAATCATTATTGCTTGGGCCATGCTTATCGCACTAGGATTCAGGTTGTCTAAGATTGAAGTCACGATGAATGCTTTTGATCCCTACTATGAGCTTTCAATCAATCCAGTAAGGTGTTAAGTGTTTTTCTTCATTAACTTGTATTTGAATAGGACGCCTCAAAGGCTGAAATAAAAAAGGCTTATAAGAAGCTTTCTCTTATTCACCATCCTGATAGGGGTGGTGATGAGCAGAAGTTTATTAGGATTCACAAAGCCTACATCACGTAAGTTATAATTTCCTTTTAAAAATACTTGGGTTGTCTTTAGCTTGACTGATGAAGTTGCGCACAAAAATTGGCAAGAATATGGCAATTCAGATGGACCAGGAGGTTGTTATCTTGAAGTTTTTATTATAAAATGTTTGATGTTGGTTTATTCCTCAATTTTTCGCTTTTTAATAAAAGCCATCAATTTTGGAATGGCCCTCCCAAAATGGATGATTGAAAAGGAGAACACAATGCTTGTCGTCGGTGTATACGCAGTGATATTTATGCTCATGCTTCCTCTAGTTGTGGTATGTCGCACCTCTTTTAACCAAAACTTCATTCGAAGACTTGGCTTAGCTTCTCAATTCTTATTTGTATCCCTTCAGGGTCTGTGGTGGTCCAACTATATGAAGTATAGCAACACACGTGTCCTCCTAGTCACTGTTCGTTTGTTTTGCGGTAGTTTCATGTACAACCCATTTATGGCTGTGCCTCGGTTAATAAAGCTCCTCTCGTCTGCCTACGAATTTAACAGTCAGTTTAACAAGGAGGTCGCTTGTAGACCCAGCGATAATGTTGAGCTCCCGCCGGTAAGGCCTTTGATAAATGTGTTTGTGACTACTCAGCCTGTACTGACCAACTCTCATTCGTCAGTAGTGTCGCTGCCTGTTGTCTTTCAGCTGGTCAACCAGATCCCAATGTTCACCATCTTCAAGAGGGCCATCGTTGGAGCTCCCTACGCGATCAAGGCGCGCGCCCTCATCTATGCGCACATGCTTCGGCTCGAGCTGCCTCCGAAATCTCTTTTCATTGGTATGTGATAAGTTACAAAACTACACTGTTTATGATAACTTCCACTTTCTGTCTGATTCACCGAAAATGCCTAAGGTTGAGCTAATAGTTCCATAAAGAGAGGGCATCCATACCTATTGTAGAGGGTGTGGATGGCCCACTTTGTGGAATTCTGCTTAAATAAAGAATGCATGCTACTTGTTACTATTGCTCCCCATTTGTGTCTTACCACTCGTCGCGTGATTGAGTGAGTTAACGATCTGAAATAATTCCTAAGCATTTTCGACTTTCCTAGATTCCCCAGTTTCTTGCAAAGCGGAGGGGTATCATACTTTCATTGCTCACGAATTAACTTGCTTTTCTGTGGCATGATGCAGGAATTGGGATTGGAGTAGTCGGCATGGTTTTGGTACCTGGAGCTTCGACTACTTTTCCAAGCCTTTTTTGATACCATGGCCGAAGCTGTAATTATTCTTTATAGCGGATAAGGGTGTCACCCGTCCCGTCTGTCCACCTCTTACTTGGCATAATCTACTCCTGATGGCATTGGTTCTCGAGGTGGTTTTATTATTGGATGTAGAGCAAATTTAAATCAGCTTACCTCACGCGATCACAAGCACGAACAACTGTCTTCGGTCTTTTGAGCATCATAGTACCGGCTAACTTGACTGAAATCTAAAATGAAGCAGAAGTGAAGGTAGTAGGTTGGGCTTACATCACAGACGGTGGACTCCCATTTTCAGTACCATCAAGCATGCCAGATGCTATTTAGGTCAAGAGCTCACTTGTTATTGCGCTACGCTTTTGCACTACCGTGATATGCGTGTTGGCTTCTTCCCCTACAGATAAGCAATACATCATCGCGCAGTGTCCACGCCTTCTCGAGGAGATGATCAACAGTCTACTCATCGTCTTGTCCATGGCCACTGAGGATCGTGAGTCTTGTTTACACCTACTTAACTAATAAGGTCATTTTACTGCAGGGAGATTTATTGACTTCGCAAAGGGATTCTACATTAACAATGCATCTTTCCTGTGAGATGGATTCGTGAAATCGGTTTAGACTGTTAATTTCATACTGTTCTCAGAAAACGTTTCTTTGAAATCTTCCGCTTATGAATCTTGATGCTTGATGTTTACTGTGGCTCCGCCCGTGGAGTGGTTGTTTATCCATTTTGAGTCAACTTTATTTCTTAAGACGGATCAGAGTTTAAATTCATTTATTTGGAATGATGAGTGTGGAAATTTGCTAAGGCTTATTGAACTGTCATGTGCTTTTTTGGGTCATCTCTTGAGATAAGACCAAATCTCATCTCAAGAATTCAAAATGAAAAAAACTACCTATTATAAGTTGCGTGCTGCAGGTAGCGAGAAGCAGCGTTCATTTCTTTGTTTTTGGAATGGTAGACAGAAGGCACAGTCGATCCATGAATTTATCTTGGGGTGAAATCATAAAAGCCGGCTGCGCATATACTACTGATGTGATCACTTTTCAGTAGGCATGGCCTCAAAGTTGGCAGCTTAGTTTATTCCCCCCCCTCTCCCTTCTAAGATGGGGTTCATATGTCGTGTCAATAGTATCTGAATGTAAATCGGATTGGCTGAAGTAGATTTTCATCCTGCTCTTTTCAAATAGCAGCGGTGAATGTTGATGTTGCTGGAGATCCTTGACTTGTGTAAGTCTCTGACCTCGCCTGAACTGATTAGTCATAGAAGGTCGTTTTAGACGCAGAGCTGTTGCTGCCAATGTGAACCGCACCTGCTAGCGAATTTTAGCAGCGAAAATTTAAATAGTCTATTCTAAGATAGCAAAGCTGCTCGCATAGGTCATGTTATTCAGAACTCCCTTGGTGCGATTTGTGCATCATCGTCACCACTATCGAAGGAATGGGTCTATAATCGGGTTTGTTTTGGAGCTTCGGATAGCGTTAGAATTTTATCGACAGTGTTTGCAAGGCTTCTACCGCTTTTCCCCACTCGGAGGTGGGAATGTAGCATGATTGAGTTGCAACTTTCGGTGAAATCTAGTTCTGTTGGAAACTGGAGACTTTTTTATGGCATTACGTACGCATGCGTACATTCATCGAGAGTTTTTGTGATCATGCATTAATAAATGCACATTCGGATGCGGTTGAATTATTTCTTTTTCACTCAGCTTAACTTTCGCCCACGAAAGCAGCAACCCACCAGCGAATGCGCCTTCCCCACCAACAAGACATATACCGTGATCGATCTCACAGAAATCGCGGACACACACTTTCCCCTAAAGACTTTCCCTCCCTTTCTATTATAAAAGTCCAAACACCATTACCATTTATGTCTGGTACTTCATCTTCGTCTATTGCGTCATCGAAGGTGCATTGGCCGAAACCTTTCACGCGGACAATCGCCCAGTTCCTCCGGGCCAGCGTTCGCTTACCCAGTGAATTCGCTTAAGACATAGCACGAATTCTTTGATTGGCTTCAAATGAATGGGCACAGTTGGTGAGAACTCCATAATTCTGCTGAAGCCTTTTTTACAATCTCTTCCTTAGTGGGCGGGATTTTCTTCTGGGCTGGCGTCCAGACCCTGCGGCCAGCTCGAGAAGCATCAATATGACTGCACCATTACTTACCCTGTCATAATGGAGGCTTTCAGAGCAAATTTTTCTTTAGATGCTTTTTGTCAAGCAGAAGAAAAAGGGGGAAAGGAATGAACTGAACGTCGATGATATAAAAGGAGCATAAAATAAGATCGTCTGGAAGATTAGCTTTATTATCTACACACCCACAAAGCTAGGATGATGCCCCACGTAAATGGCTCATATTTCCTTATCCTTTCATGCTTATCAAGATGAGGAACTCTTTCACAGCCGCCTTCATTAGCGGTCTATCTTCCCTTACCTGTAGGTGGCTCGAGAAAGAAGGTGCCACAGGTGCTGGCGACAATCGAGAACTGTATGCACCTCACCGCCCTGTTGGTGCAGGCTCTTTCGCCGACTGTCGCAATCACTCCTCTCCTTCAGCTGCCACACATTGGACCCACCCAGCTGCGGCAAATCGCCCATGCCAATGTAGGTCTCTGCAGCCGTTGTCCCCGTTTTTTCTTTCCTTAGCCTTGCGTCACCAGTGCGTGACACAGGTTCTTGGTTCATTCACGACGACTGATTGCACATTAAGCCGCCTTCCAAATGGGCTGATTGAGTTTGAAACAGCTAAGTTGGTATAGTCTGCTTTTTATTTGAAAATCTAATCGGTCTGTTCTGTGGCATGAGTGCCGATGCCACAATGTAAAGCTGATGTAGGTCATCCTCTGCGACTAGTTTAGATTGTGTTAGCTCCTTCTTCTCAATCGCTAACTTTCTTTCCAACCATTGACACAAATAAGTGCTTAGTGTTAACTGAAGAGTAATGGAAACGTATTAATCAGTTACTTTATCTCTACTGATTGCATAATTTTTGACAGAAAATGACATTTGCATTTGTTTGACGTAACACTAGGTGAATGCTTTAATTAGCCTTTCTAGAGAGAGACTGTTTTGTAAATGTGAGGTCCGCATACCAACGCAATCGTTCCCCTTGTTAACGAACACTGGGATTCGGGTGACTTTTCGGTAAACCGTATTGTTGCATTTCACACGAGCGGGATGCCTGTAACCATCAAGACGCCCGTCCCCCTGTAGACCGATGTACTCCCTATAATATATTCACAATACACGCTCTCTTGGGGCCATCCATGCACTTGATTTTGGCCCAGGTTGCTGGGTGACGTCCAGCTCGCAGTATATTGTCATATAGTCTACTTTTATTTGGTTTTTTTTGCCTAAAAATGTCTGTGAAAAGGTTCAAGTTCTACCTGTCATTGCCATAGTGGGATTAGCTCCCACCTCAAAATGGTTTTACAGTGTAGAGGTAGGGGCTGAAGACGTCACTGATTCCAGAAAACTGGAGCCGTATTTTTCATTTTTTGGCTACGATGGTCCTAGTTTCGGAGGTTATTTTAATTAGAAATGAGGTTAGCAGCTGGAAGGATGCATTTGTTGCTGTTCGTGGAGTCCCTATTCCCGACATTAACAACCTACTCAATCATAGTAGCCATCAGAGTTCTTGACATTTTAAGCATGCCTGCTGGTTTGCAGATTCCTGGCGAATAAAAATAGAATGAGTTATTTGATGGATGGTTTGATTGATTTAGGATAGTTGAATGTCCACCATGTTCGTATCGCTAACAGGTTTTCATGCACCACACACACGCACATCTCCCCCTTCTTACAGCGCAACCTCAAGACCATGCGCCAACTAGCCACCCTCACCGAGAACCGTCGTCGCGCTGCATTATCGAGTCTCACGGATGAGCAGTATCGCGACGTGGTCAACGTCTTAGCGGGCATGCCCAACCTTACCCTCTCCTACCATTGCACCGTCCTTGATGATGAGGATCCCAGTATCTGGCCCCTCTCCATGGTCACCGTCACTGTGCGTCTCACTCGTCGTCCCCTCCTCTCGCCCAATTGGCAGCAGCCTGGTTACGGTAGCAGTGGTGGTATTGCAGCCGGTGGAGCAGCGGTTGTTGATGCTTCGACGGACCTCCGGTTTACTGACCGAGATGCCTCGTGGTACGTCTCCGGTGGTGGGAACGGCTTTGATGATCTCGCTGCGGGACGGTTTAACAACGTGGAGGAGGAGGATGAAGGCATGGAGGTGAGCAGTGTCTTTGAAAGTAGTGAAGTCATTTTGATTAGGGGGTGAATCCGATCTTTCTGAAAAATTGATGCATTCATTTGTTATAACTTGAGGCATGATGCTTGTCGTCTTGTCGTCGGGAAAAACGAGGGTAAGAAGAGTGATAGTTAACCGTACCTCAGCCTGTCATGCAGCCACCTCTTTCTGGCGAATTGGCCGTTCTTTGTGAGGACGATAACTACTAAACGCAAGGGATAATAAGGAGTACAGGCTCACATCCCCTGGTATTTACATCATGTATGGCGCCAGACTTAAGTTTTTTAGTAGCCGTAAAACGATTGTATGGCTAATGTAACGGAAACAGCGTTCCTGACGTCCAGCTGGCTATAACTACAATCATGAAGATCAAAGGGCCTTCCCGCTCATCCCATCGGAAGTCATGGATGTAGCTTTGCTGTATGCTCACTCGTTCACTCGCGCTTAAGCCACTTTTGAAATTCTCGAGCATATTTTACTACTACTGTCTGCATTATCCTTAAAGACATTGTATGCCTGGAGGTGTTGTGCGTCGGGCTCCATGCCGTTAGCGTAGAGGTCAAAATCGTGAGGAAATTTGATACTTTCCTTTCTCCCTTGTTACAGGCATTGCCCTCGGCGCTCCTTACGGCTGCTCCTTCGCTTCAACCATTAAAAGCCTTGGAGTGACTTTTTATTAGCTATGTTATGGAAACGGAGGTCATAAATCAAAAAAGATCCCAAAAGTGCTCGTGCATTTGCATACACAACCAAAATAAATGTGATTCTACTACTACATAGCGGACGGCACAAGACACACACTCTTCAAAGTTCTTATTTTTCGTTCTGATTCTTTTTTCCTTCTTTTGAAATTTTATCAGCCTTTGGTCCTCCTCTTTTCCCAGCTGGCTGAAGATGCTTTTGATGGCAAAAGCAGTGGTGGTGGTGGAGGAGGGAGCGGCACAACAACACGTGGAAAGCCTCCGGTACCGGTGTGGGACAAGTCGCGCCAACGTGGTAAAGGTGGCAAAAGCGGACGAGGAGGAAAGGGAGGCAAGGGCAAGTACAATCAGCACCAAAAGGGTGGCTTTGGAAAACAAAAAAGCACTAAGCCCATCGCAAATGATTGTCAGGAGGCTGAGAAAAAGGACCGTGAGTGATTACTCAATAGTATTTGAGCAGCTGTGTTTTTTTTACTTAAACTAAGTGGTTGCTGAATTTGATGTATTTTGAAACAATCCAGGCACCTAACTAGTTTCCAGGTCTTCTGGTTAGTCAGTTGTTTAAATACCAAGCACTTCCTCACAGATCGGCTGAAGCTGGTAAATGGTGGTGCCAATATCGCCATTCCCGACTCAAATTCGGCGGAGACGACGATGATGACGGTGGGTGATGGGGAGGAGGTGATGGAGACGGAGGGAGCAGAAGGAGGTGCTGCGACGCTGCCCGAAGGAGTGAGATGCCGAGTGGAGTCCGAGGCGCAAAGACGCGAGGCGAATCGTGCCTTGGATAGTAAACCACGATGCACCCATCTGGTGCACTGTCCTTTCTTCCCCTTGGTGAGTTTTTGATCCCCTTCTTTTACCAACGTCCAAAAGAACGTCCATTCTATTGTCCTCTTGGGAGACTTACATGATTACAGTTTCGTTTATGATTCCTTCCTCACTAAAACAACCTTCTTATTTGTGTTATCGCGCAGGAGAAGTACGAAGGTTGGTGGGTGTATCTAGTGGATCGGAAGATGCGCCAGCTGGTGACCAAGCCTGTTTACCTCAATTCCCTTGAAATCGAAGAGGAGGTGAGATTCTGCCATCCATATTTCTCATGCTCACCCTTCCACTAGTTTCCTACCTCTCCCTTTCACCTCATCCACTCCTTTTTCACACCGTTTGTAGCTAAGCCTAAAGTTCGTAGCGCCATCCTTCCCCGGCAGCTATCTCTACACTCTCTGTGTTCGTTCCGACAGCTATGTGGACTCGGACTTTTTCGAAAATATCCCGGTACGTTGGTTCCAGTAATGATATTTGGGATTTGGTTGTCATAGTCTATTTCCTTCATACCTATTCATCTATCCATCCATCTACTTCTCTGTCTATCTCTCCACCTCTTGAGCGTCTCTCCAATGAATCCTTTCCTTCATGGTGTCTAAATTTTGAGCAACTTTTGATTAGATACTCGTGTTTACGTGCACATTACTTCTCTCCGAATTCTTTTGATAACGTTGCCAATCTTGTGCTGCAACATTAAACCACTTTAGTTTACGGTGGCGGCCCTGCCAGAGCACGTGCTGAAGAGTCTTAAGGAGGCAGAAGCACGCAATCTGGAAAGTGGTTCATCCTCCTCCGAGGAAGACGAGGACGAGGATGAGGAGGAGGAGGAGGAGGATGAGGATGAAGAAGACTACAAGGAGGAAGAGGAGGAGGAGGTGGTGGTGAGAGGCGAGGCGGGCGAGTTTGTCGCTCAGCGATGTTGACCATTCAGACAAATTTGTGCTGCTGCGCGCATGACGACAACAGACTCTGTGTACAGTTAACTGTTTTGTTTCCACACCCTTGATGGTTTATGAAATGCTTTTGATAAAAAGGCCGTTGTTTTGAGCATTTTGCGACTGGATTTGATTGGATAACTCTCGTGCCCATTTTTGACTTTGCTGCCAGTGAATCTAAGGTTGCAATGGTGATGGAAACTGACGGTCCATCTGATGTCAGTGATCACGCAACTACGTGATCTACAGCTGAGCCCGTCGATTAAGGTAGTATGGTCTTGTTGTCCAAGATTTTCATCAAGGATGGGTCTGGATGTGTTTACTAGCCACGCGTCGGACGAAGTCCTTCGGGCACTAATGCAGTGGTTGAAGCGGGCTCGATGGGACTTGGATTGATGATGAATCGATGTGTTGGCAAATTCATGACTCCTGGAGAGGATTGCAAAGTAGACCCTTGAGGTAAGTAACTTCATTCTTATGGTAAACCTCACATAACTTGCGATCTTGGTTCCTTTTTTTTTAAATGCGATGAAAAATGCAAAACGACCACTGACACACCGAGACGATCGTCGTCGCGGAGGTGACTTTTAAGGCATCGTGGATGAAGTACTTGCCTCACTGATTTGATGCCCTTTAAATAAAAAAATGACTACACGAGCTCTTGAATGTCTTCAGTTTGTACTTCCGCTTTGGTCTTTTTCCCATGCAAGCAACTCTCCCTCATCACGGAAGGAAGAAACGTCATGAGTGTGGTCTCCACAGCGTCTGTTGGAGTGAAATCAGTTTCAAGGAATCGAAAAGGAAGACTCACCGCATGGCGTGCCACGGTCAGAGTCCGTGGTGATCTTCTTATTAAGCAAGAAGGAGTGAACATTCTGAGTGTCCTTGTTGTGGAATATCTTTCAGCGGAGGGCGCAGCAGGCAGAACCTCCGGCTAGGTCTTCAACACGCACTATATAGCTCCCAGTCCTGTACCGCGGTTGCTTCCAGTTCAAGGCAGGGAAGAGGCTTTGTAAGGGATTTAATTTAGGTGGGCTCTTCATTCTCCACAGCCGCCACCTCCACCTTGGCAATACAACCGTGTATGGCTTCTTGAGGGAACATGCAATGCTGGACGCTAGTGGTAACGGAAGACGATGAAGCTAATACAGAAAATATAACAATCTTTGACACAAAAAGGATTCAACTCCAACCTCTTTCAGCGTCTTCTGCTCTCTAAACTCAGCGATTCACTCGGGAAGTCATTTGATGCAACCCTAGCTCAAAGTTGAGCAAGTCGATGTTGGCGAGTTAGTGGATGTCAATGCCAAGGACTTAGCGTCACGTATTTTCTGTCGAACCTACTTTTCCACTTTCGAAGTCTGAAATAGGCAAATTGCAAAGACTTGTCAAATGGTGCGCACTAAAGTCCTTTGAGGCTGCATCGAAGGGCACTCTGAATTCCCTAGTCTCCCTTTCGTCACCTCGGTTTCGCTGGACTGGAGGTAGATGGTTAAGCGGGTCAAGCAGGTATTTAGTGGAGAGTTGATTGTACCTTTGGAAAACTGGGTTATCGAGGCACGCTTAGGTGCAGCGAAGGAATGTTTGCTGGCCAGTTCTTTTGTTTTCCTTGAAATGCATTACAGTTATACATTCTGTTGGAGGCTTATGGGGTCAGAGATCCGTGAATAACATAAAATTTATGGAGCTGAGTCATAATCTCCTGAGAAGTCGTAGTTCCGAATTTTATTGACTTCCATACCATCATAGCGCATGCCCGATTTCAAGGGAGAAAGTATTGACATACAGTTTCTTTCAACTTCGCAATCGAATAAATAAATTCGTAAAAAAAGTCTTTTTTGGCATAGCGCAGTAGTAGCCAAGGCAAACTTCAAAATCCGCAGATTTGCGGCGCAGAAAGGTCGGAATTTTGCGCACTCGACCCCACTGCTTCATCGGCCGAGAGGAGGGGGTGGAGTGATGAGGTCGACCGTCTATGACCTCTCTTGTGCAGAGGTCATGCGCGCCCTCGAGAGGGTATATAAGCAGGCGGCACTGAGACGGAGGGCGTAGTCGTGAGACCTGCGGTGCGCATTCAAGGGCTCGTTCACTCGAATTGGTCCGCTTGGGGCACTAATTCGAGTCAACAGGGTCGTTGTTGTACGCTATAAACGTCCCATTTTTATCATTTATTTTGAGTTTTTTATTCGCTAATTTTGAGCATTATTTGCATCGCATCGGCTCATGAGTGCTTCTTGCGTTAACATAGGAAGGATATATTAATTAGAATATTTCGGTTCCTTATAATTGACAGCGAGGTGAATACCACCCATTAAGCCATTTCATCTGTAAAAGAGGTTGCCGTAATAAATGTTATCTTCCTTTATAGATCCTATAGCTTCTTCTTCTTTTTCACATGCCTTGCCTCTATTTCCACACTTTATTATTTTGTGAGAAATGTTTATACTAGCTTGTTTCATTGGCAACTGGAGTGAGATTAAGAGCTGCATTTTCACAAACTTGAATGTAGCAATAACATGTCTAAGCTGTAGTGACTATTGATTCTCTGAAAATTTGTCAGTTAACTTAGTAAGTTGCAAAAATAACGTTTTCCAAATGCATTACTGT
>MIEF01007686.1:0-12909 GCA_001870725.1 Taenia solium | reverse complement strand
CGCAACCCCAGTAGATCGACTATATTAACCGCCTTGTATTCTTAAATAAAGGGATAGCCAAAAGAACTCGTCCTTCTCATACCAAGGTGGAAAGGAAGGAAGAGGAGGAACGGGAGAATCCCGCTACACACACTAGTGGGTTGTCTTCTGCAAAATTGCAGTGCAGTCGGTTGGAAGGCAGGGGGAAGCTGAGAATCTGTGAACATCTTAACAGCAATTCAACACCTCATAAATGGCGAATAGGCTACAACGTGCGGGGTAAAGACTGCTTCACTGATGAGCCAAATTTAACCATCTATCTAGTCGGCCATTAGATGATAACCTTGGTAAGCGACGGGTGGCGCCAACCACAAAGTTGTGTGCAGTTTCATGCGTGGGCGGAAAGTGAAAAATAACTTTAGGTGCCAGTTGACCTGTATAAAATGACAGAGGATGGAAGGGATGGGCGCAAAATGTGTCAATATAGTAGCGAAGACCTCGCTGTCCTTCTGAGCTTCTCGTCGTTCCATTCGAGGGGTTTTGGTGATATTGAATTCGCACATGGATTTAGAGGGAAGAGGAGGAAGGGAAGTAAAGGGAGTGGGATAGGGTAGGAGAAATGTGAACAGCATAGTACAGACTAGGTATTAAGTAACTAAGCAAGAAGGCAATAATTTGTTAATTAACATGGGCTACTGTCTCTACATAGATGTGAGGTTGGTGTAGGACAGTTGTAGGATAACTGTGTTTTCTAAGTTTACGGAATTGGATTGCCTCGTTTAAGCATCTAACTGCAGTTAGAGTGATCAAGCACTCTATGCAGCTGCTGAGGCTTCTTGATGAAGTTTTCTGTCAAATGGGCTGACCCTAATTTAGGCAGGTGTTGTCCTTAGCTTCCTTTGGTAGAAAATTTATTAAACTTACACTCTGCTTGTAAATGGCTCCTCAATGCGGTCAGTTGATAAAGTCCCGATCACATCCTCGATTTGCCTAGCTCTAAGACAATGTTTTCGTAACTGATGCATATGAAAGCTCTTAATATTTTCCACTCAATGATACCAAGCGAAATCGGAAGATGAATGCAGCTGACGCCATAAAATTGGTTTCCACTAGCAAATCTATCCCACTGCTGGGTAAATTCTAGTGACGCTGAGCGCCCGGTATCATTCTAATGCATCGCTACATTGCGTGTGGTGTTGTGGGTGTAACAGTGTGCCATCAATGAATTTTCAATTTTTATGAGCAATTAGTTTATCCGACTCATGGTGTTTGCACAAAGCGAATGTACGCAAGACTTTCGACGTACAGGTAGAACATTACTTTGGAAAATCCCAACTCCTTTTGGGCATGAAAGCCGATTAGACGGATGTGAATACCAACCCTCTCACATCGCTACCAGCTCTGTTGCATCCTCCCTTCAAGAAGGACACGTGTCATAAAGAGGGGACACTTGCTATAGAGCCACGTCAATGCTAAGAAGCATTATGCAAAGAAGACGCGAAGTGTGCAACGATGCCCAATCCCAAGGAATCTACTCATTTGCGACCCATTCCAACCACGATTGCAGGGTGGATTAGCCTTTATTTTGACCGGGAGCTCAACCACTCACTGTGTTTGGGAGCCTCATAGCACAGATATCAATCCTCTCCTAGAGCTGCTCCAGCAGGCTATAAAGAACCGTCGAATGCTGCTTAAGACCCAAGTTTCCCTGTTTCAGGATGGTGGTTCATCGTCTATTTATTATTCATCAACGCCTAAAGATAGCGACAAAATTTTCGCCTGAATTATTTTATGATTCCCATTCTTACATTAAAGCCACTTTTCAGTTTTAAGCCAATGTAGATTTTTTGCACTAATTTCACACTTTTACAAAAAGAATTATGTGGCATCGGCGGTTATAGGACTCCTTATACCCTTCAGCGCCGAAATTGTACCATTACTGTATCGAGTCAGAAGGTTTGAGGTGGAATCCGCCTCATCCGTGTTAGGGACCCAAAACCTGTTTGGGGTCAACTTTCCACAGTTCGGATCGGTTGTCTTCACGTCGCATGAAAACCATTACAAAGTCAGGAGCTGACGGTGCAGAGCCTGGTTTGCGATGCGAAGGCATCATAGTCGGATAGGTGGAGAGGGTGTAAAAGACAATAAATACAAGATGCTTACAAGTTATTTAGCGTGTAGGGTAAAAACGAACAGTGTATAAATATTGAAATAGTGCAGTGTTTGCTAAAATGCAAAATTTTGTGAAACATTAACTCTTAATCCTACAGACAACGTCTTGGCGGTGTGAGTTTACTGGATGCATGGCCTTCCATTACTCTTATGCTCAACATTTGGCTCTGTCAATGCAATTCTGCCAAATCTTTGTCTTCCTATACTTTAACCCACCCATAATTTCTTAGCGACTTTGCTCATGCAACTGCGATTGTCCCGCGTTCGCGGCTTTCATCCATTTTTGCATCAGTTCTTTCCTAGACCATGCATTCGCACATCTCGAATCGTTTGTGCCTTTATGCCTATAGAAATCGTAAGCCACTTTGTCAACGCATCCACTTCATCCCCCCTATGTCAATTAATATGTCTTAACATCTATCTATTTATCACTTTACCCCTTAGTACCACTGGCCATCTCTGACTTTGTTTCAATGCCCTCTAGTCCTTTATTCTCATCTAAAACTACTTTATGTCAGCGCGTCTTAAACAGGCAAAGGTTCTAAAAGTTAGGTTGATTTTGTCAATAAACGCGTCATCCTATGTGCTCTCGACAATAAATTTCATCAACAAACAAACTTGCCATATTATCCATGTCCTCATGAAAGTGCATTTTGGACGGCCACTCATGTTTAGAAGTGTAAGTTCGGCATGTTGCGAACACAGATGGCAGGATTAATGTGCAAGCGCCCACGCATTCGCTGATGGCACAAGCGATTGCCGCTATGTTCCCAGAGTATTATCTTGTAGTCCGTGCTTGCATTTTATCTGAGGTAGGTGCGGAATTTTCTGCTGGATTGAGGCTAGACAGGATTGATAACCACTAATTGTAGTTATCTGCGCGCGATTCACTTGGTTCCACATATCAGCAGACAAAGTTTAACTTCTATGAAGTCCGTGAATAAAGTTACAGGGTACGATGATAAGGGCCACCCCTGTTCCGAGTAGGCCACCTTTTCGGAAGGACAGACGGCACGCGTTGCTTGATGACACTGATGTCTTCTGCATGTAAGCCCAACAAGTGCTGCACCAAGGCCTAGAGTGTTCCTACGAATAGGTCGTCAGGGCTAGATGATTTGAACTTCCACTGCATAATTATTGTGCCCAGTCACTGTTATTGACGAGCAATTACGTCCCGTTAAACTGGCCATCATTTCCAGCTGCTTGTTTGCAATTGCGTAGAAGTAGAGCAACACCTATGGCGGATGCTGCTATTAACTTTGGTGTGCGCTTCGTTCTATACAATAAGCACAAATTTGCTCAAGGTTTCAAACTGACGCCTTCCAAGAAACGAAATAAAAGCGCAAGTTTGACATTAGGGTGTCACATTCCTCCCTGTATTTGGACAGCATTTGCTTGGCTTTAAATTATTTAGAATCTACCAAGAAGGAGAATAACATTTTCATAAACCACCTGCCTCCGTAGAACAGTTCGTTTATCGAAACTTTCCTATGGCCGCGAATGACATATCACGAAGCACAGACTGCTTGAACTTAATGCCAGCTTGACCCGCTCTGCATCCATCTGATACATGTTGTTAAGCCAAAATCACCGGCACCCCCAGCCTTCATGCACATTTGTCAAAATTTTGGCCATTTTGAGCAGCAACAATTGTCAAAACAGTTTAATTCACCGTCTCAATTAAGCAATTCTGCTGTCCATGAATTAAGGTTTGAAATTCATGCCCTTCATCATGACTATGTTACATGAAAACTCAGAGAATCTCAACATTCTTCTTTCCATTGTCAGGCTGAATCTGGGTTTTTATGGGCCGAGGAGTTAGTGCAGGGCACAGAAGTGCAATAATTCAAACAGAGCAGAATGACGCGAGGCAATGCAGTGCGAAACAAACCTCAAGGAGCCTCACGAGTTTTCTTCTCACCTAAAGCTTCTATAGTTTATCTGACTGATAGTCTCGTCGACATGGGTGATATTCAAGGGTTGAAATCCAACCCGAAACCTGTTTTAAACCGTCATTGAGATGCAGGGCCGGTCCTAAACACATAATTGGCCATTTCTGCAAAGTATGACTAAGATCTTGGGAAATTTTTCTCCTTTACAAGA
Organism: Taenia solium; assembly: GCA_001870725.1. Lineage (NCBI taxonomy): Eukaryota > Metazoa > Platyhelminthes > Cestoda > Cyclophyllidea > Taeniidae > Taenia > Taenia solium. Next base: position 8,655 of record MIEF01007686.1, on the reverse strand, counting down.
TGTGAAACAGGTGTCCTACTGCAATCGAGGATGTTGTCAGCAACAACCGATCGAGAGAGCTTCGCAACGTTTCAAATTTGGCAGATCGCCGCAGATTACTTGTTAGATGCTATAAAAGGATCGCAAGTCAACTGCATAAATTGAGGGTGAAAGCGGGGACGCAGATTTTTAAGCAAAATAAAGAAAGTGCTAAGCACTCAAAATGCCGAAGTGTTTGCAATTTTCCTCTATTACTAAGAAGTAAAACTTTGCTACCGGTCTCATGGCAAATGAGAGGCAGTTTGATTTAAATAAGGTCGGGAGCTGAATGAATGTAGGTGAGACTACTTGACAGAAATGAAGGCAGACACTGCAAAGGAAGTCCAAAATGGTGACATGTTGATTGCCACGGATGCATGCATAAAATGCAGGACTGCTCCCGAATAGAACATCTCTCATTTCCGTTGAATGCAATCGGTTTGGTGCTAGCCTTAATGATCTATTGTTGTCTTGGCCATGTGTGTGCAATCGCAGTTAAGTTTAGAAATTTTAGAAACAACGAATTGTAAACTGGCCACGTTGTGTTGGTTCCATTGGCTAAATAAATAAGGCTACCCATCAGCAGTTGTGTATCAGGCTGACCGCCTATCTGGTGTCTGAGTCGTTCAGTAATATTCTGCAGCGCACCAGACCGCTAATGTCAACGAAATGTGTTATGAAAGGCAGATGGCTATCCGATGGTGCTGAATAGAATAAAAGGCATTGCCACTGTAGGGTAGCAACAACCAAAAAAGAGACACATCGACTGATTTGAAAGCATATGTTGCGCAATAAGGCAAAAGGACGAGGTATAAATGATGTGCTTAATAGGATGAGAAGGTTTGGAGTTTGTAATATTGCATGATTGGAAGTAATGTGATTTTCTCTGTTTCTGTCGCGATTGCTGCTGCATCTAAGAAGGGTAGTTGGCCACTTCAGGTTGGACACAGGCCAGTCTGGATGAAGAAACGAAGCAGTGGGGAGGAAGTGGTGCAACATCGTGTCACACATTGCAATAGTGGCTGTAATCAGAATAATCTAGCAGCGAAGACAATTAATGCTGAACTCCTCTTGCTGGTCAGTACAAGTAGGCCGAGTGCATGACTGCTGCAAGGTAAATAATACTCAAATGGGATGAGCATGTGATGATTTGGGTATGGTTTCCAATGGTCCTCAAGCGATCACTATCCATATTAAAGTGGACCGATGTGTGCCGTTTCCCATGTAAGGAAATTCCATAAAGGTGCCAGCTATGGAACATGAAGGAACGTCAAGGACTTGAACACAGAAAGAAGTGGCTTTTGTACCACTAGATTCGCCGAGATAACCGACAGACTGCCATTCCGCATTTCAAAGTCGTGCGTCATTTCACACTCACAAGATTTTGCTTTCCATGGATTTCTAATGTCTATGCGTATGAACAATTACTTGACTCAAAAGCAATGCAGCAGCTAAAATGGAGCTGAAAGTAGTTTTTTGCGGTATCTGGAATTAGATCCATCCTATATACATAGGGCAATTTTAAACAACTTTGCTTCCTCTTGGTCTTTGCAACGGCATATTCAATCAGTCAGTGCGATTGCATGGGGTTAGTTCCTTCTATCCAAACCACCTCTTGAACGATAGGTGGACATAAGTTAAATCTTGACAAAATTACTAAAGCTAATCTTCAGTCAATAAGCAGTCGAAAGTTTGCAAAGGGAGCAGGAAAAGCTGTGAATAACGGGAAATTTGGGACGTCTGTAGTGCTACTCACCCATGGGTTGCACCACTACAAAATAGACAATAGAAATGCGTGTTACTTCGTTGCGTTGCTCGACGACCAGCAAATGAAACCAGGTCCAATATGTGTGAGTGAGCGAACGTCGCACTACCGTATCCTACACAAGGGTTGACATTGACCCATAATATAGCACGAATCGCTAAAATCACTCAGGATATCATTGCGCTTGGAAAGAGTTCAACTTACTCTCACCCATCCCGCCTTAAACCTGAAAAGATGCATATAACAAAAGCTGTTAGAAAGAGCCAATGCAAAAGTTTTCTTTGTACAAACCGCTCATGAGAGAATAAATCACACCTCTCCTGTATCCCCAAAACAAATGAGTCATGTCCGTTACTTGCAACTTATCAACCCCCTAGCATTAATCTTTTTGCCACTTCGGCATTTTACGTCGTCCACATTGGTGCGAGCAAGGACGCCTCGAGTTCGCAACTAGACTGCTTACAACTATTGTGTTCTATTGCCGTCAAATGGCATTTTGCTATGAACGCTTAATTTTTATGCATTCCATGCTTGGCAGACCAATGGGATCTGCAAGGACACCAAGTCCGAAGGGACCAACTTTCCCTAGCGTCCGTAAATTGCTTGAAGTAAAACCTTACTGGTTTAATGCATTTAAGTAAGTGGAGATCTGAATACCCTCATCCCCATAAGTAACAGATTTCGCATGACTAGACAGCACGACATAAATTTCCCAGAATTCAAAGCAAAGGCTTGTGGAAATTGTCACTGCCATGGAGCCAATAACTTGTCGTTGTCACGCCTGCCCCCAATACATTTGATCCACGATACTCAAAATGGCAGCCGCCGATCTCATCTAATATTGTCTTTACCTTCTCGCTAATGTGTACTCTAAAGGCCGAAGCAATACCAATATGAGTTGGGACATGGCAAAGAGAAGTAGAACAAATCGAGTCCCACTACATGGTTCCAGACGACTCCACGTTAAGTGCTAGATTAGCGATACCTCCGAAAAGACAATATCGAGGCATATAAAATCGCACAGCACCAGCAACACAAGGTCCTACATGCAAGGATATAATTTTTTCATTGCATTACCAAGCAGAGCGTGTACAGGTTCCAATCATAGGGGTCAGATGCGTTGCTTCTTTTAAACTACCAAGTCCGTTGACCGCTTTGCACGCTGAATATGCAGAAAACTGATATTGTTGGGCAATATCGACATGCATCAACCAACTTAGTGATTTAACTGGTTAGCTTTTACCAGCACTGATTACACTTTGGTGGCTGACATGGTAGGCTTACTGGGGGAAGCGTCGGGGACGATGCCCGAAAGAAGAGGGGCTATGCAATACTTTGTTTGTTTGGACTGCCGGTTTCGGTCGCTTTGGTAGCCATAGAGTACTAGCTTGGTTGACTGGCCTCCGGACTGTACCAGCAGCTCCGAATCCCTCTGTTTCTAAAATATATGTGCACTCTGCCCTATCACAATGCCTTCTTTTACCTTAAGGGAAGTCCAGGAAAGCTGCAGGTTGCAAATTCAATCCATCGTGTGTAAATGAGCACTAAAAGTGCATTTAAAATTTTCAGCAATGACAAATAAAAGTCGAGTGTTTTCACCATCCAAATTTTCAGAGCAATGTCTAATAGCTATCATCATTTCCACAGTTATTTACAAAATTGCTCATGATGAGCTACCGTAGGTGGTCTCTATTGCTTAGAACTAGTGTTTTTAATCCTATAAAGCACCCCATATCAACGCAAAGGTTTTGATTGTAAATACAGACCATTTTTGTTTTGCACAATTTCAGCTAAAGATTCAAACAATAATTCGTACTGAACTGACGTAGGGTGATTAAATGAAGCACAGGAAGAGGCAGCATTCACGATCCGAGACGTGACCTCACTCCTAAGTAATTTTGATTAACTGATAGAGGGACTGAAAAATAAAGCAGCTAATGGAGGCCAGGGTGATTTAGTTCACTAATCATGCTTTGAAATTAGTTCGCATTTATTGTCCAAATATATACCTGCCTGGCGTTGAAATGGCACTTGATATCACAGGCATAACTAAATATCGTGCATATCTGATCGCAAAACACTTACGTGAAAGTGTGGTTCAGTAAGATTTGTGCAGCAGATGGGGTTCGCCATTCCGTAGATTCTTCACAACGAAACTCAACTTCGCTTTATTTGTCTTAAAGAATATGATTACGATTGAAATCACACGGAGGTGGAGGATCTAGTCGACGGTGTCTTTTGCGCCTACTTTATGGATAGTTTAGCGTGCTTTTATAGGGCTTTTCCTATCACCAAAACAGCAACAGTGGGCTTTGATGGAAATATGATGAAGGTAATCGAAGCAGTATTTTGTGCTGAACGCCCTTATGAACACCTACATGGTTGCCGAATTCTGTTTTACCTGTTTTATGCTGTTTAATTTTAGATCATGTATTTGCATCTTAGAGCTACTCATTCATCAGCAACAATATTCACTGGTGCTGGAATGCTCAGCTCCACATCTGCACTGAAGACTGTTTAATATATTGGTGGTGAATCCAACTTACCTTTGCTAGTCACACCATAACTGGTAGGTACTTAGCAAATGCATCTGAATGGTTGATCAGTATAGATCTCCAGCACATGGCAATTTGCGGGAATGGGGCCGTATCGTAGCTCTGTTGTTCGCGCTGCAATTTAAGTTCCTTTGTATTTCACCTATCTGCATAAGTGTTTTAAAACCCTGCATAAATGTAGCGATACCAATCTTAACAAAATACCATCTCATAATTTCATATTACCCATCGCGGTTATGCATTACTGTGTTAGTCTCCAGCATTTCTACGGATCAGGGTGGCATCTTCCATGCTTGAGTTCGTTACTTATGACTGTCTAGCTATAGGATAATCCCATCAGACAAATGCACATAGTCGAGTACTTTGTAACTGATGGTGACAACCAGAGCTGTAAACGTGTTCGTCCACTTGATGAGGGTACTTTTGTGATCAACCACTGATTAGCCAAGTTGCTCAGTCAGAGATGACTTGTGGAAAGCTGAGCGGCCTCATCGCCTTAAGTTGTAGGTCTAATGCGATACTGCTGTTGATAATTAATGTTCGACACCGACTTTACTATGCAGCTGGAATCATTGCCGTGAGAGCAGGCGCAGTGTTTAAGTTATGTTGTAGAATGATGAGATTTAATGAGAGAAATTGTTCTTGATCATCCATTGTAAAGGGAGGTGGGGAGGGTGACGGGGTTTAATTAATTGCAAGTTACTGATATTTCCATGATGAAAGTTAGTCCATCATGAACTGAATGCACCTTTGAAAGCTAAGCTGTTTAATACTGATCATAAGTTGAAAGCAAAAATTATGTGCTACACCGATTTCCAGCTCATATACTGTCAGGGACCGATAAACGGATCGGTCGAACGAATACTATGAATAGAGGAACATCTTGAAAAACAATACTAAGAACTGGTCGGCACTCTTTCATAGGGACTGTGTCAAGTGCCAGTGTAATGTGTGAAAAGGTGAAACTTTTCTGCTAATTATGAAAGCATCTTGCAAATAGACCTCAAAGACTCCCTTCGAATTTAATCCACTAAACAACCGAACAAGTTAAATTCTCTCACTAAACACTTCATTAGAAAACTGGCAACGACCATCCGTTTTGGCTTTGTAGGCAAAGGGACCATGTTCTAACAGCTTTTTTCTCATAGGTAAGCGAGCGGAGAGGTAAGAGGACAAATAATCCAAAGCAGTTCTGGCTCAAAAATAAAGATAGTTCCGGTAAACATACATCCATTTAACGCCTACTGATTTACTACCGAGTTTGTTAAAATTGCAGAGACAGGTTTAATATACTTGAGGCAACTTTAGCCGATTCCTTCAGGGCATCTAAACTGGCTGGTAATTAAAGTCCAAATAGGTGGTGAAGATTTAAATTGCGCAGGGTATCATGGGTGTTTGTCCTCTCACATTAGGAGCAAATCCTTGGTCTAAGGGAGCTCCGGCATGCATTGGAAGATGAGGCGAGAATGAGAGGCAGTGCAGCAACCACCCACTCAGCTACGCTGGCTTCCTCTATGAGCGATTCTGACACGCCTCCTTTTCTTCCCACTTCACGTCGCCTCAACTTAAGCTACATTGTAGCAACATGCTTTTCTACTTACACTTAGCTTGTCTTGCCACATCTTTACTCACCGAAGAATGGTCAGTATCTATTTGTCATTCCTTCCTCCGTGTTCCTACACTACTTTTCAAGCTTTTGGCAGCTCGAAGTCATTAATGCTTTTACTGCCTATAACATGATTTCCTGACCTGTTGGTAGTCGTCGTCGATGGAGTGAAGAGTGGGTCGAATCACAAAATGAAGACTGGTCGGATGAGTGATCGTTAAATGTTAGTACTGAGTTTAGGAAAATGAAAAGTGCCATCGATGTTGTCCATGCGCGCTGTAATGCAACTGTTGTGCGGTTGCGAACGATTTTCTTTCCTGTTAGCACCACCAGTATGCTTCTAATTGCTTTATACCCGTCGGGTCAACCACTTGTGGGTAAGCATACGGAACTAATAGCATCTTGAGTTATTTTGCCTAAGGATACCTAACAAAGCGTAAAATATTCTTGGCACTTGGAAAGACACTCTTCTGCACTGTGGACAGTGGCGTTCTACATATGAAACTAAGTCGTTTACTGTCTCTCCATGCCCACAACAAATTAGGCTTGCAAAGCACTGCCCAGTCAGAGGCTAGTGAAACGGCCAAAGCACTGAAAATTGGCGAAGTACACTCAACATTTCAGTTAATGACTTCAAGACAACGCACCATATTTGTGTATATTCGATGGAGTTGCATAAAAGCAAGATACAACGAGGAAGACCTCTTAAGTTCCAGCGAAAGTCTACACAGGGAGGCTAAATGTTACGAGGTGGTGAAGACACACTTTCTTCTCACCACGAAACAAAAGCCTTTAAGCAGAGGAGGATTGGTAATGATGGGAGGAAGTAGAGTCTGCTTGACAGAACTAGAGGCGGTCAGTTAAAGCGACATCAAACTCAACGCGACTTCAGTGACTCTAACACGACAACGCTGATGGAAGGCAAGACGATCTGAGCAGTATGGCGTTGAAATCACAGAAGCACACGGATACTGCAGCGCTTAGTTGGTGATCCACTTCAAGAGTGGATGGATGAGACCCAGAGTAATGGCGCAACTACCCACGAGCTAGGCGCATGTATTTGAGATGGAAATGATTATGTTTGTTCGGGCAAAATGCTGGTGAATGCGAGGCGGAGGATGACTGCATTTCACTGAATCTGTATCAGTAGCCTTCAGGCGTGGATCAGCGCTCGAATCTACTCATACATTCAAAGACAAGGAATGGTAAATATCTTCAGGAGCAAATTTGATGTTGCAGCATGTAAATGTGTCGAAGGGCTGACTGTCAAATAAACAGGGCTATTAACTTAGTGATTTAAAGGGTGCATGGAAAGTTAAAGTTAAACCAATTATTGATTCTCAATATCGGTTAATCTAAGTTAGAACGCTTTCAAGTCATTAGAAATACACATTGGTAGGCGCGGTGGACCAATTCACTGATAGAAGCACCTATATGATGTGTGCAACCTGTAATTATGAGATTGAATGATGCGACATGGGGCTCCTTCTAATTTTGCAGCGAACAAGCTTACCCACTTTTCGAGGATGTCAGATGAGGCATTTGTGCCAAATGAGAGAAAATGGTAGCAGAGTACCCGCAAATATATTTACCGCATTCAAACGCCCGAAGACACTGCTAGACAAATGTGTGATTGGGCCACAGTCAAGTCAGATCGGAGAAGGGAAAGCAAGCCATTATTTCGTGCCAAATTTTCGTTGTAGGCGGAAACTACTGATAGAGTTTCACTAGACTCTTGATTTAACGGTTGATCCAGTGCATTTCCAAGCAGGTCACACAAGAGCAGGTGGAATAAACGGACTGCATGCATGCATCGGAGAAAATCCGATGCCTGAAACTGCATCGCATCGGCAGTTTTAGAGCTGTTTCGTGGGAAGTTGCAAAAACGTTGCCTGGAGACATGTTGAAATGTCTGAATGCCTATGTAATACATGCGGCAGATGACTTGTCATGATCAGTAACATAAAATCGGCAATAACGGGGCTCAAGAAGACTTGACAAGAAGTTAACAGACCGCAAAATGGTGAAAGAATATCCTCAGATGCTTCCACGGAAGTGCCAGGGGACCTGTAGTGTGGAGTAGACGTAAAACCATTACCAATTTCGATGTATTCACTACTTCCTGTGTCATACTACTCTACGCTCTGCACTGGCTAGACTGACGGGATTGGTATCGGGCGCAATAGGACTAACTTAACGCCCAGAGATTTTCATGAGTAGCCTACAGCAAAGGGACTGGACCTATCTTGCTTTCCACGTTACAGGGTAGCTTCCAGCTGCTGCACTGACTTTTGGCATTTTGATCCGCTTTCCGGCTTTCTTCCGATGCCACGTTACCTTTGATGGAACATTGAAACTTCACGTCCATTTTCATCCTGTCGGTACGTAAATAGCGTGCAGACCCAGTGATTTGACCGCCACGGCAGAAGCATTTATGCGCATCGGAAGGCTCCTTTCCAGTGTTCATTCAGTAAAACAATGTAAGTTTGCATGTGTTCACCTAAGCTTCTACGGACCTGTACAATTCAATACTCTGAGCAGCACATGAGTTTGTAGGCAAGTGTTCAAAGACCAAGCAGAAACAAACCAGGAATGTCATTGTAAGGAAGCAAAATAAGTACATGCTTAGGCAGAATTCGCGCTAAAGCTTAGTGCTCACGAAGATTGCATTTCACGGCATTGGGACCACCACGAAAATATTGGTTTCGTCA
>MIEF01007685.1:0-100576 GCA_001870725.1 Taenia solium | reverse complement strand
TGCTCAAGCTTCTTCCCTCCACTGTTGAGTCACGACGTTTCCATTTCAGCAAATAAAGATTTTTGAGGTTATTTTTGCAACTTTATCTTTTGTATGTGATTGTTGGTGGCGAACTATGCGGTGTAGGACTGAAAACTCAAAGTCCACTTCTGCTCGCCCATTCACCATTGGTAGGAAGGATTTGAACGCATTTACTAGATGGTGTTCAGGACGTTGAGAATCAGTGGTGGTTTAATTTTTTTTCTCGTTAATCTTGGTTATCATCACATACAATCGGTCTGTGTTGTGTCCAGTTGATGAAACAATTTGGTACCCTAGTGCTGCCAATGACATTGGGTGGATGGGGAACTGATTTGGTGCCACCTGGACACATTGTGCAAAATGGATGGCGTGTTGTCAAGGGAATTGGTGGTGGAGGCTTTGGCGACAGATACGAGGCTCCTTCTCCTGCTGTGCGGCAAATGCACAGCACTGCAGTATTGCACACTCTGCATCCATGCTGATACAGGCATCGACAAAGGTGATGAGCCAGGCTTCCACCTGTGGTGCAGTAAAATGCGTGGCATTGTCAGTACGCCTCTTTTCGAAAGGACATTGCTCCTGAAGTCCTTCAGGAGCGAAGCAACCAAGACACCGTCTACTCGTTGAGAAGAATGCAAGGTGTTAGCGGAGCGATTGACAACTGTCGTTATCATTGCTTGGAATGGAGAGGAAGAGGCAGTGATTGTGTGTGTGTGTGCGTGTGCGTATGGGTGTATGTATGGAAGCTTAAATTAACAGTGGCAGAGGTAGAGGTAGAGTTTTAAGGGAGAAATGTTAAAGTGGTAATACACGTGAGTGTGTTTGTGTGTCACGTATGTGTTACGGTGGGGTGAAGTGGAAAAGTTGTGAGATAGAACAGCATTATGGTAGAAGAAAAGTGATTGTTTAAACAGACGATTGTTTACCACTTCGAAAAGAAACAAAGAAGCAAATAAATAAGTGAAAATGAAAAACAATACCTCAACAATTATTGAATGAAGGAAGGAAGCAAGGAAGGAAAATGAGCATTCGTCAATTACGAGAGGCATTTGAAAAGAAGAAGAGGAGAAGGAGGAAGGGAGAAAGGAATGCTACACGATTAATAGAGTTAGGCGGGAGGGATATAGGTGTGGAGAGTGTTGTTGAATGTGTATGACATATATAGGAGGGTAGGAAAAATTAAATGAGAAAGCAGACTTAATGAAGCCAAGAGCAACATTCAGATAGGAAGCTTCGGACCCATTTTTTACAATTATACGATTTTATCTAAACAAAATAATGAGAGGAAAGATTTGGGGCACAAGGATAATGGTGAAAGAGGAGGAGGTTGGCGAGAGAGCCTAGCTTTGCTGTGAAATGGAATGTTGTCTCTTTTACTGTAAGAAATCGTTATATGGAAGCGAAGGCAGAAGGGGAAAAATGCAGAAATAAAGGAAGGAAAGAGAGAAAGCGAGTATTGTATAAATGACCGAAAACGAGGGACGTCTACTAACAGTGTATAAGTAGTTGTGGGCTTAAGGTCTACTATTAAAATGTAAGTAGTACTGGCCCAGGTAGTGGTGCTGGTAAATGTGGAAGAGGTTTATTAAGGGGGGGCGAGAGTGTGTGTGTTGCCTGACATGGCTTGACTAAAATGACAGCTTGACAGACAAGGCTGGTGGTTAAATGAATGAAGGAAAGGGAAGAAAAGGGGGAAGACTGCGATGTAAGCAAAAAAGCATTTATCGAGGGAGAGAAAGGAAGAAATAAATAAATGAAAGATCTACTAGCAGCCAATAAGTAGTTGCAGTGGTAGTGGGGTAGTATAAAAAAGGTGTGTGGGAAGGAAAAAAAAGGGCAATTGAAAGAATAAATGAATAGATGAGATGGAAATAAAATGAAAATTTATTTGTTAAATGGGAGGTGATTGGAGAGTGGGAAATAAGGCATGGAGGTGGGACATCTACTGACAGCTCATAAGTAGTTGTGGTGGTGCCAGTGAGTAAGCAATGAGTGCAAGTAGTAGGTGCACCCTTATAGGTGGGCGTGCGGGTGGGAAGAGAAGGGTTGTAGGAGGGGAAGTAGAGGTGATAGAGGGGAACCTACTCAAAGGGAATGCGTAGGGAAATGGAAGAAAAGAGGTATGAAAAGGGGGCAAAGAAGGCGCAATAGGAAGGAAGTTGTTGGGGGCCCAGCCAATGAGGATCTTCCACTGTCACTTGCCTGCGAAGATGTCTACTAATGCCTTCCTGTAGTTTTGGAGGCATTTGCACTTATGGTTTAGAAATGATTGGATCGAATGGATCCTCTCCAGCGGACGAAACACATGGTGCCTGGAAAAATATTAGTAGATGGTAGCGCCATGAAGAATCCAATCTGGCGGAAAGGACTGGATTGTGCAAATCAGAGCATCTCCCATATAGGCTGCAAGTTTGTCATTAAATCCGACAACATTTCATTCGCAAACACTAAAACTTTGAACGAAGAAGAGGGGCATTTATTTCAACTGGAGCCTTACTATCACTCTGGCACAGGAAATTTTGACCATGGCATGCACCCGACCATTTCCACCGCCATCTGCACTCAGTGTGTCTGCTCACTGATTCGCATTTGTGGTGACATTCTGCAGTTCAGATGAAGTGGATGCTCATCTCCTTCCGTCTTTTCGAACTACGTGGATCAGTGGTGGGAAGTGCAGTGTTCAGGGTGGACTGCGAATCTTGGGCTCCACTTCACCTCACCCCAGACTACGCGTTCCGTCTGCAATTCTATGGCAGATTGTGCATCGACTCTTCAAGACTTTGCACTGGACCTACTACCTTTCACACCATCTCATTGTCCACCAATTCTTAATGTCTTCCACAGCCATCCACTGGCTTCAAGATCTTGCTTAAAAGATTATCCTCGCCACTCTCTGCTGCTTAGATGCATCTTGAGTAAGAGTGTCTGCGTGGCTAGAGCCTTGAATGTCGCCATGCAATAAAAGACAATGAATGCCACCTACCATGACATCTAATACCACCGCTTCCATAGAGCCATTTTCAAACTTGTAAAGCGAACATTGTGTCCAACTCAAAGACTCCTCCCACCGACATGAGGATCCCCGTTTCAGCGCATACTCATCACGCGGTTCCTCTCTAAGAAACATTGGAAGTTGTAGGATGTTGGACTTTGGCTGAGATGGAGAACTCGGCTGTCACGTATGTTTGACAGTGATAGAGAGCGTCGCCTCAAATAAGGAATTTGCGGTCACTTCGAACTTCTCTCATCTGTCACTTAGCTTTGTCGGAGATCAAGGTCGCCGCCTCGACGCAGGTGAGTTGGAAGAAGAAGCCTTTTAATCAATCCACCTAACAAACACTGATGCTATGGTGTGAGCTTGCGATGACAGAGTTATTGCTCCCTAGTCTCTGCCTTCTAATAGCTAACAACTGCGGCCCCAATGAGCAGTTACATCATTCCGTAGGGCACGAAAACCATGGAGGGACAAGTTAAAGTTAGCTAATAGCTAACAACTGCGGCCCCAATGGGCAGTTACATCATTCCGTAGGGCACGAAAACATTGGTTTGGGGTGTTCCGGTAGTTTCGCATCAGTCATTCTGGCGTAGTGTCAAAAGCCATTGTCTTACTCCGCGACCTCCTCTCAGGTTTAAATGCTATCCGTGACACCTCGTCCAGTCACTACTCCATTTCATTGACCGAGAAATCGTTCGAGAATGGGGTGGTTAGGCTGTTCGGTACATAGTCAAGTTGGAACGACATCTGTTTTCACTGTTAATTCTGATAGGTCAGCGGGTCCTCCATCTTCATTAGCTGACCTAGGAGAAGCAACTCTTGTTCGTTGTGCCTTCAACGAGTGGCCTACGAATATTGATTCTCATTGGAAGGAGTATTTGCCTCATCCTCTACTTCTTTACGTCGATTCGACTCCACGTTGATGCTGACTAGTAGGTTATCCGAGCTCTGTTTGGCCGCCAGAATCGTGGACGACTCACGTGCATTCACATGTGTCAAAACGACTTCTTGTCAGAGGCAGCAGAGGGGGCCAAGTGTGTCCGGGCTAATACCAGACACCCATAATGAAGGCGTCAGGCAAAGATGGTGAGGACGGTGTTTCGTAGGGATGGAGGAGTGTGTGATTGTCAGTTAAGAACTGTCGACTGTGCGCCTGTAATCAGTGCAATTGTCAGTCGTAATGGGTTGCGTAGCTTTACACGGGACGAGTAAGGCACCCAAACCTGGACGATGCACCGTTGCGTGACCCGCAATGTTGCCCTCCTTAGTGGACTGTCATCACACTCACCACTGAGGACTGTGTAAAAGGTGAATCGAGTGACACGGCTGAGGTGCTTTCTTCCTTTCGTGAGAAACAGGAACGGCTCGATTAACCTCACTCCTTTCTAATTAAATGTTGGCAGCGGAATTGGTGTGTGAACAGCCGCACTAATAGCTAACACGAAGCTGGCAAAGATGGTGCACATAAGCCAATCCACTTTAGGTGCTAACACGGCGATTGGAAGGCGCAGTCACCGAGAGGAAAAGAACTCGAATGATAAAACGTGTGGTGAGCTTCGTCCTGTTGAGTCTTTTGTTACCAAAAAAGGTGAGTTAGGAGGAGACTTACGAGTACCTTCTTTCCGCTGCGAAAACACGACTTCTGCAGACAATTGCTACTTCCCTGCAGATCTTCCAACTGCTTCATTCGATGCGAGGGTTGGTGTTTCGACCTTTCTTCAAAACGACGCAAATGCAATTCCAGTGTGAGCTATCGCGTTGGTTTTCTCTCTACATCCGTAATAAACTATTTACGATCAACCTCTTCCTCCTCCTCCTCCCCCTCCTCCTCCTCCCTCCCCCTCCTCCTCCTCCTCCTCCTCATCATCATCATCATCATCACCCGCCTCCTCCTTCATCTTGGTTTGCCGATTCCCGCTTCATTCGAGCACGTGTTGCATCCGGCATGTCACGTTGCATTACTCCACGTCTTCCACCCACCATTTCCACTCCTACTGTTCAACTTCTTGTCGATTTACTGCTTTGACTAAAGTGAAATTTAACTGCAAGCAGTGTCATTTGAAAGCAACGTTTGTAGGATTGCATAGAGAGGATGTTGGATTATTGAATGCTGGGAGTCAGAAGCAACATGGAGGATGCAGTACCAGCTTTGGGTTTGAGAGTTCCTATTGTGACAGTCAAAATCAATGCGGTGCTCAAGTGAGCCAACTACGTGAGGTCACCTGGGATGAGAATAAGGGCGATCAAAGCAGGAGGAAGCGACTTTCCATTTTAAAAATAATTGAATTCGTAAAAATACTGCATAGGAGAAGAATAGTTGGCAGATTCTGTATGGTATCTGCAAAATAGTGTTTGGGAATAACTATTTGAAATTCATTATCAGCTTTGGCAGAATATTTGTGGCAGCTGTGTTTTCTATCATGGACTGATGCAGTAGTGATGCACACATACTGGAACATGAGACACAATTGATTTGAAAACCGCAGAGCTGCCTCATCGCAAACGTCGGGAAATGCGACGTTAGCATTGGAGCAACATTTAGCATGGTAGATGACGCTTTCGATCTTTGTTCCTAACGGAATGGAAACATGACATGCGAGCTGCGATTTCGATGCTGATTGAAGGAGTTTTGGAATTGGTTTCAGTGGAACTAACTTACACTTTGTAAACCTTTTTGGTTAACAGCTCATTACTGGTGTTGTTGAGTTTTCTGTGAGGACTTTGAAGGCGTGAACCTAAGCATGCTTTGAATTCGCAGCAATCTCATTGGCACAGCGGAAATCCAAACCACAGAGACTGACGAGTCTAAGTTCGATGAAGTGACGTTTCTTGTTGTAGATCTGTCTTTTGCGACTTCGTGAACAGCACCTGAGTGCAGGTTAATTAACTGAAAGCAAAAAAGTAGTCGCATGAATGTTTTGGCTGCCAATGTCCATTGACTCTGCTGTAGACTTACCCGCCTTTTTGCGTTCCACTACTGACAAAAAACTAGTAGGCAGTTTATTAATGTGTAGTTTTTGTTCCATCGATCCCAAATCACTTTATTCTGTAAATGATAAGCTTTGCACAATGTTTGCGGTTTTTTGATTCCATGGTATTGAGTAGCACCGCCAAACAACCTCAAAGCTTAGTAAAGTCCGAGTATTAATGGACATTAAGGTACTTTAAAAAGATGCAAAAATTTCTGTTTATTCATTTTGGACATTAAGGTACTTTAAAAAGATGCAAAATGTTCTTTTTATTCATACTTCATAACCTTACTCGTGACCTTGAAACATTGCAAGTACTCCAGAATGTTCATAGGAGAACAATTTTTGCATAGGCTATCACTCGAATGGGAGATTAATTTATGGTGAAGGAGGGTAGATCGGGTGCATCTCTTCACCAATGGTGGCGAACATACCAAAGTTCAATTCACCGTTCTTTTGAACCAGTTCCATTTAGCGTCGCAACGTTCCATTCCGGTATCGATGACTCATGCGACCCGTAAACAACTGGGCTGGAGAACAGCGGTAGTGGCGGTGGTGATGCTAACAGGTATTTGTTAGAGACAAAATTTTACTGGTCACAAAGCCACGTTTGGTCTCGTAGCCGTAGGATTTGAAGGTAGAAGCGAATTGCAACATTGGGATGTGGCATTGTGAGGACGCTGTAATAAGAAAACGCGACAATTACCATAGGTGGGGCCTTGACAGGTGCACTTCATTGCTGGAATAATCCTCAAGCAATAGGCATTGCAGCACGCCTTTGATGAGGCAAAAAGCGGTGAGGAAGATGTCAATTTACTGCACTGACGCCCGGCACAGCGGAAAAATCTGCACTCACGAAGATAGTCTTCTGACTCATTGATTAGACAGTCTTGCCGTCAGTCCGAGCCATGTCAATGCACGAGGGTCATCATTTTGACCCTCAGATGACGAAATTAAAATCGTGCTCAAGACAAAGTGAGGAAGGAAAGTCTAGGAATGGGTGAGGACTCATATCCTGGGCACCCGCTATAAAGCTTGCTGTTCTGCATATAGTGCAGCTCGTTGAAAAACAAACTATTCTAAATCAAAATGTAGAGCTTTGACTAGCGTATACCCACTCCTATCTATGGAGAATTACAAGCAGAGATGTAACAGGAGCCTCAGTCAATGGCACTCAACAAATCAGCGGTGTGGGCACCTTAAGACAGTCCTAGGTCTCGTTTTGGATTTGGTAGTCAGTGTCCAGCACATGGCCTACATAGATGAAATGGTGTGTAGATGGCACTGGGTGGACATAAGATGGATGTGTGGATGTATGGATAGATGGAGGTTGCAATAGCCTGGTGCACCATTGGCTTTAACTGATCTCTCCTCCTTGTCATCACGGCTAACATTGGCTTCGGGATCTCATGTGAGCACCTCAATTTACCCAGTGAAGGACGAAGTGAGGGAGCTCAGATCTATCCCTTCAAGCCAATTTTTTTCATCTTTCCCGTCTACAAAGAAATAGAGTGAAGGGAAAGACTCTTTGATCAAAGGCGGTTTAGCAACTAATTGAATCGCTGCATATTGAAACAGAAAGCGGACTTGTTGCACACTTGACATATGGAGGCCACGACAAGATGCAATGACTACCCTTCCAAAAAGCATTGCATCCAGAGATATCATTTTGGTATGAAAGGTGAGAGCAAAACAAAAGTTGCGGTTATACCTTAATCCAGAAAGTCACCGCCATGAGAGGGGATGTAAAAGCATTCCTCTTTTGCAACGGAGTGATTGACAGTTCTTTGCTGTGTGGATTTGAGGCTACCAGTTTGATCAGCACTTGCCTTCTCTCCCGCTTAGTTGTGCATCGAGCTAACCATTAGTCGTTGCGGAATAGACAAAACAGCCAGTAGTTTTGGTACCAAGCAAACACCGGTTTCTTACATCCTCCGTTGAGAGAGTGAACAACTGAATACGGCATAAAGTAACTGTGTAATATCCTCTAGAAACCTACTGTAAGCTAACAATAAGCTAATTTTGCAGTGGTGGGTCATATTATTGCTTGATTGTAGGAGACAAGGAATTCCGCTAGTTTCTTACAAACGCCCCAACTACACAAGAAACGCATTACTTTCATCATGCCTTTTCGTGAAGGGAGAGGCGAAGAGATCCAGTTCCTGTCCACATCCGCCTCCTCCTACTACCTTCACATCGAGTCTAACAGCTGTTGCCCCCACAACCGCACAAGTCGCTCAAAAATGTCCTTTAGTGATTGTATGAATAAGCATGCGTAAGCGAAAGTCTGTTTTCAATAGGCAGAAAAGTAAATGCACTAAATTATAATATTTCTGAGATCATAAAGGCTCGTGCCTGATTAATAGCATAATGCATTTAGTTCAAAAATCTGCTTCAATTTTTTAAAAGGATGTTTTCTGAATCATCATTTTTGGACAAGAATGGGTCTTTTTGTGCCCGAAACTAGAACACGAGGTCTTGTAGATATTCATGCGAAAATTCCCAAATACAATGGCACTTTCTAAATTTTGCAGTTACTTTCATTGCTTAATTCCCAAATACAATGGCACTTTCTAAATTTCGCTGTTACTTTTATTGCTCAATTTTAAGACTGCTATGCTACTAACAAACCTTTACAGTTTGAAAGCATTCACAGTCATAATTCTTTTTGATTTCTTTTGTTTAGGCGAGTGGATTGATGTCGCAAGGTCAGCTCTCGCGATAGCCAGTACGCGAGTTGGGGCGTCGTCGGCAGGATGACGGGAAAGAGTACGCTCATTTTTACTTTTTACGCCCTTGTTTAATAAAGTAGCACTTGAATCAGGCTTATGTTAGATCAGAACGCAAAAGCTTGTTGGCAGATGGAAGTCATACAAATTAATATTATGGCATTGTGAGCACAGCATTAAACATGGTAATTCAATGCAGAGAATTAAGTACAAATCAAAACACGGTTGGTTATTAACTTGCCTAGGTGATTCAAAACAGCTTAGGCTACGCGGTAACCCGTTCGAACGCTAAGTATTCCATCGCCTAGAATATCTTGATGTATGTTTATTGTTAATTCAAAGCATGGGATAGGTAAGCACATATTTTCCACCCATTCGCTAGTCCTTAGAGTTTTACTTCAGTAAAATGTTGCATTTGCAATTTTGCGCTGATTTTTTGCACAACCTTAAATGACTTTATCCTACTTTATCGACGCAATGGAAGAGTTGGAGTCACTAAGTGAGGTGATCGTCAAATATTCACGACGTCCTATGTACATACTAATCGCCATCTTGTTGGTGAGTCTCACTGCTATCACTGTGCTCGCCGTGCTCTACGGAATTATACTAATCGCCATCTTGTTGGTGAGTCTCACCGTTATCACTGTGCTCGCCGTGCTCTACGGAATCAGCATGAATCCTCACACCAAAGTAAGCCACTTTTTTTAAACCGACTTAGAATACTACACATGGGTTATTTTTTTGCTCCTGCTTAAATTAGAGACTGTTCTAAGCGTTAATCCTCTGAAAATCTAATGTTAATTAGTTTAAGTTGCAAGGCAATCAGTCCTGAACCATTTTATTTGCCCAAAAACAGATCGCTTTAATGAAAAGAGCCAAGAACTTGATTGCTGCCTAGACGCATAAAACTTTACGAAACACCATACTACTTTGAAGTATTTGCATAAAATCCTCTTTATTATATGAACGCTCGGCACATTTAATTCACGTTTTGTAGGGCAATTGACAAAATTACAACTGATTTACATTGACCTGAGATCATCTCTTCACCTTCTTATTCACCACAATTCTCGTAAACTCAGTCTTTTCTACATTGTACACAGTACCTGCTCATAATTGATTGTGGACTGAGTTCGTGCACCTTCTCCCTCTTCGAATACACTGACTGGTATGGTCGTTCAAACGCTTGGGTTCATCAGCGCAGTCACTACACCATCAGTAAGTCTCAGTGTGATGCGTTAGGCTGGAAATATAGACGGTGGTCTTCTTCTTCTGTCAAACTTCCTTTAGGTTCTGGAACCTCCTCTTTCGGTGACAATCCCACAGCAGATGCTGAGGCGATTTTGCAGGAGACTAAAGCAGTGATCACTAAAGGGGTTCCATCAAACTTGCAAAAGGACACCCGTGTCTTCTTTGGAGCTGCGGCTGGTTTCCGGATGCTAAGGTAAGTGACTCCAATGCTCTGGTCCATTTCATGCAGCCAGAATACATTGATTTGTGAGGAGGAATGCGCTAATCATAGTTCCGTCTCCAAATACACCACCTGTGAGGAGATGTTGAATGTCTTGTGTTAACTACAGCAGTTCAACGAAACTATACTAACAGCTTTCTTAAATTGTGGGCCATTCCTTAATATGGATAAAACATACTACTGACAGAGACGAAATGAGTAGCACTGATGCGCTTGTAGAAAGACAAATCCACAAAAGGCGCAGAGGCTGATGGTGGCAGTGAAGAATGCATTGGCAGATTTGCCACCGAAAGGGGTGGTGGTGAGTATGACCGAGGATGTGAGGGTGGTGAGTGGTGCCGAACAGGGTTTCTACGCCTGGTTTGCTGCCAATTACCTCATGGGAAACTTTGGAAAGGTGCGTCAAAATTCAGCCACAGAAGACTCTTTAATCTATTTGAACAACTCATTTCCATGTTCATCACTTGCCTTCCAAAATGCCCTTTAAGAGTTTATGCAGTCTGTATTCATACATTCATGCTTATTCTTGTCCATATGTCCATACCTCCACGGATTCCACGCAATGGTCAAAAACGCCGAAACCCATGGGATGGTAACACTCAACGTAGGCACAATCACAGACAAACTCAAGTCCCCTTACAGACACCTGCATCATTTGTAAGTACAAAAAGCTGATGGATAAGGCTTCGGTCACCGTTCTTCCCAAAGTCCACCGTTTTCGGGCATAGATATCCTCTGCAGGTTCCACATCTACATTCAAATACAGAAGTGTCTGTCTATAAAATCACACTGGTACGTGGGACTTGGCACATTCTCCCAAACACAGCACCAATGAATAGTGTGCGTTGTTTACAGCAGCATTTTGCCTTTCTCAATTCAGCTCTTGCGTTTTCTCAATCATGTGCTCCGACGCGCTCTTATTCTAGCCTTGTACTTTACCTCCGCCTAGCAATCCTTCGTTCATGTGATCGAATGTGTCTTGAGGAAAAATAAGTTCATTATTGACAACTACTTGTCAGCAACACTGCTACTAGCGTTCCATCAAGCCGGTCAAATAATGAAGGCGGCATCAATGCCAATGACAAATACCGCCTAGGTGGGAATAATGCATCCTTTTCAACTTCATTCCTGATTGGATAATCTGCCATCCATCTCTCTACCAAGTATCTCCTCAGTTTTCAACCTCTGCCTATCCATCCCATAAAATGACTCATGTCTGCCTCTTTAGGTCCATTCATTAATTATATTTCCATAAAAGCAGTTATTCATTCCCTTTGCATCCACCCAGGTGGGCATTGTGCATCCATCCACACATTCTCCACCTCAATCCGTTTACACATCCATCCCATCACTATCCGCCCAACCACGAATTCCACGTGCTGAAACTTGAGCACCATGTAAACAACACCATGATCGCCACTGACAAATGTGGGACTGTTCCAAATTACTTGCAGGGCTACGAGCTGCTAGTGATTCGGCATTTCACTTGTAGGAGTATTCTGAGTTCCGGTATCGTCCCTTGTTGACGCTAGGTGCGCTGAATTTGGGCGATGTAAGCACCCAGATGACTTTCGTGCCGCTAGCCGAAGAGGCCCTACCCAAGAGTAGAATGAAAGCGATGGCGTTTGGGTACAGCTACAATCTCTACAGTCAGAGCCACCTTTGCTATGGGGTCGTTACAATACGCGCCCGCTATCTGGCCCACTTGACTCAGGGCTCTGATCTGCAGGTAAGTGGGTCAGAGCCACCTTTGCTATGGGGTCGTTACAGTACGCGCCCGCTATCTGGCCCACCTGACTCAGGGCTCTGATCTGCAGGTAAGTGATGATGATGATGATGAACCGGGTCCTACTCGTTGAATATAAGTAAGGGGTTTGCAGGTGTCAGGGTTGGGTCAAAAAAAGAAAGAAAGGGTGTGCTCGTCTTTAGCATGTGACATGGGGCATAGGTCATTTCTAAGGAATTACTCAAGTGGTGGCACGTGCCCAACACCTGCAATATTTCAGCAAGGCGTGAAGAACTGAGCAGAGCTGCCTGTTGTGGTCAAGGGACTCAGCGTGAAATGTGGAATGGGTCCAGCTAATGCGAATGCTGTTCTGCTTCTGAAGAATTTTTAGTGCCTACCATTAGAGTGTCATTAAATTTGGAGATTAAATTGAAGCCATTTTATGGATATTGCAGAAGCCAGTAGCGAGTCCGTGTCATCAGAGTGGACTGAGCATGGAAGTGGCCTCTGATGATATCTTCCAGGCTCCTTGCATTACATCCACTGAGGAGGACATAATGGGCCCTTCCATTCCCAAACCATCGGTGAGAATGCTTTCAAATCAGTTCTTTGAAAGGACAAAATAATGTTAGGCTTTTGAGTTCCGGTTTGTAGACCTTTTTGCAATTTGTACTTATCTCCACTAAGCCGTCAGAGGTGCTGAGATATTCTCTAGCCCTTTACAACAGACAAACAGGAAGAACTTGGTAGTGAGGGTGTGTACATTCTCCTGTTTTACCCTCCTTCACTCTATTTAAAATGATGTCTCCGTTTAGCTAAGGCATCACAATGCGTGTCCTCTGTTGGATGTGAACGCAGAAGAGGTCTGTTGGTGGATGATGCAAATCGTGCAAAGTGTTTGCTGCAAAAAACACTTGGTTAGAGGTTTTGAGGAAAAGGGATTGTGTACGCTTTCTTTTGAGTACAGTTGGATTCAACTTTAAAGGCTTGCGTGAAAAACCTGGTTGCATTGGTGCTTTAATGTGTTACCACCTGTCAATGCAGCCTACGTGCAGTCCCGCAACCATCCATTCATCAACTCAACCCCTCTTCACTCATCCTACTTCAATCTCTATCTCTTTATACTGCATAGGATCCAATGTTGACTGCTGTTTAAGCAAAGCTGAGTTGGGTAATTTTGCCTCCACCACAGTGCCAAATGCATTACTTCTTCACCACTTTCCATGCAGCCATGAGTGCAGTTGCTCCTCTCCCACTATCAACGCACCCTTCACACTTTTAGGCTGCTTTCACTTCGGTTCGAAAATGCTAGACACATTTCGTTTTAAGATTTTACCGAAAATTTGACGCCTTCACGGCTGTCTTTGCTCTCACTTTCCAAATTCCATTCAAGGGAGCACCGGCGAAGATTGCATTCAGAGGTGACTACAACGCCGCTAGGTGTGGCCAAGCTATTGAGTCGATATTCGCGGATGGCTCCTTCGCCAATGTCTATCGTCCACGTCTTCGTGGTGACTTTGCCGTAAGTTGCTTGAATACTCTACACTAAGTCTTGGTCCAATTCGCATCAACATCCGAAGGCTCCCATTTCCACTGGCCACTCTTTCGGATCATTCGGCCCTTCAGTGCTGTGGGGTGCGTGAGGTAAATAGTCGAGGATATTCTGGTGTAGTAGTTCCAGTGCTGCTTTGTGGTTTTGGCTGACGTGTCGGTGTCGCTTTTTGACGAACTAAAATGACCTGCTCTAATTTGAGTAAGAGAATAAGTAAAAAAGTGGTGTTTCGTACTCTTCCTTTTCCACGTGGCGTGGGGCATTCACAACTAGCTGTCGATGGAATTTTCTGGCTGAAATCCAACCACCTCATCATCTACTCCAATCGCAAACGTTACTCGCGTGTTTGTAACCTTGACGACACAATCACCTTAGGCTCTAGCCTTTAAATACAGCAAGTAGACGGACCCGACAATGCCAATGTTGTCCAAAGAAATGAAAGATGTGCATACTGGGCTCAATGGAAGCACTTTTTTCCATTCAACAACCCATTTTTGTTATTTTCTTGATTTGTACGGCTTTCCAGCCTATTTATTTCCTTTATAGGCAATTGACAAGTTGAGGGAGATTGTCACCTCTTTCAAGAAAACTAATCACTCAGCCAAAGTGACTCGAACGGAATTCGTCACTGCGATCGACAACTTCTGCGTGAGTAACTGGACAACTGTGAGTCTACTACGTAACTGTAGACCTCTCCTCATCAGTAATATCACAATTTCTTTTGTTTTTTTTTGTGTTTGGTGAGTTAAAATAGTAGCGGTGGACAATTCCGAATTACAGTGGCGTCCTGATGGCGTAAACTGATGGAGTCTTGGCAACATTGTACAGTGTCTTGCTTTATTCTCAAGTCATTTTAGATTATTAAAGAGTTTATGAACGTTCAGGCATCTAAAAGCAAATTTCCGTTTAGCACAAAATTCAGATTAGACAAGCCCTATCTATCTAACTATCTATCCACCCACCTACCTACCTATCTAACTTACCTCAGTGGCAATTAAAAGGCGCCTTGATGTAATTCTTGCGAGATCGTAGATGTCAAACGTCTGTTAATGTCGCCCGTAGGACCACAAATGTTTGTTGTTATCAAGTGGTTCACGGGGGGCTGAATGCTCCCTTGTCATGGCTAATGCTCCAATGACAATCTGTTTTTTTTTTTTTTTAGCTTCCTCCAGAGGAGCAAGCGACGTCAGAGGAGAAGTGTCTCCAGGGGTGGATAGTTAAAGGACTGTTGGAGGCCTACGGATTCAAGAATGACAGTGATTGGAGCACGATCATCTTCCTCGGTAATGTGAGTGACAGGAGTTGCCATTGCACTCGATTCATCCTTTACTGGGGCTGTGGTGACTTTGGTCCAACATGCTTAATGGCATGACCTCCACGCTTTGTTTGAGTTGAAAAGCAGACACATTGGAGTCATCGCCATACCCATCATTGAGTAGCCACTCTACCAGTTGCAGTGCACCAAGGCCTTTCCGATTTGAGTGGTTTCAATTTAGCAATTCGGTCAGGCCACATGGTTCCTCCGCAGGTGTTCCACTTCTACTTAACCTTCAATGGATTGGCAGATTTCTCTAAAGATCTAGATGGGAAATCGGAGGGCTTAGAGACAAAATACTAAGTGTCGAATGATTGTTAGCAATTTCCTAAACATACAAAATTTGGCTGCTCGATTGGTTTAAAGTGGTATTTACACGAGCTAAGCTAAGGTGGTGAACAGAGCAATTAATCAGCCACGGCTCGGAGTGGACACCTTCAGCTCTCCATGAATGTGAATGCGCGAGGGAATACGAGGTGCAGTACGTGACAGACAGCTGACAGGTGGAGGATGGACAAAGTGCGTGGTTGACATTGGTCTTTCAGTAATTGGTAGTGGGCTTCAAGTGCATCTCCACGTGGTGTTGGCCATCCAATAGAAGCTGTACGGGAGTGCAACAACGGTCTTGGAAGCTTCTGCAGAACCATGGCAGGTACGTGTTAGTGGATTGCAGGCACCAGAGCAGACATGCAATGGATCCACTAGTGCACACAGTTGCGAGCATCAACGAGGTCACGGGTCTCAAAAAGTGCTGCGATGACCGATCAGCGATCTGCTATGTTTAACTTCCTAAAAGCCAGCCATTACTCACCCATCCTGTACACATCCTCCTTCCATTCGTTCCACCAACCATTTTGCGAGGTATAGCATCCACTCACTCATGTGTATGCATCCGATGTTAATGCAGATTTGTTACACTAAAGGACAACGAATCAGGAGAACAGCACGTTGTTGAT
Source organism: Taenia solium (assembly GCA_001870725.1). Classification (NCBI taxonomy): domain Eukaryota; kingdom Metazoa; phylum Platyhelminthes; class Cestoda; order Cyclophyllidea; family Taeniidae; genus Taenia; species Taenia solium. The sequence continues at coordinate 84,842 of MIEF01007685.1, read as the reverse complement.
AATGGGAGTGAATGAAAGCGTGCAAATGGACTTGACCTCAGGCAAGCATGCTTCTGCGACCGCTGACAACTTAGAACCGGAGTGCAGTTACATCACGATTAAGCAAACATTGCACACTGGCTCTCCTTCGAGCCAGCATGCCTCCCTTTCACCACCCATTTGTTTTTGATGGTTTTTTTCTACAGCGCCCAGCTTTGGAGCTGTGAGCTTAAGGCTGTTAGGGAGATGATGGTGGGTGGACATTTGTTGAATCACTTGTCACCAAGCAGAGCTCATTTACTGAGCCACTTGGCAAAAATCACTGACTTGCAAATTTGTTTTGACCTCTTTTTTATATTCCACACCAATGGCACATTCGATGATCAAGTGATGAGGAAGTAAGGACCTCAACGGCCTGGCATTTGAGAAACAGATGACAGTGCTTAAGATTACATTCAATTCAGCCATTCGAGTCCAGTTGGAGCTTTGGTTGGGGGCTCACCAGCACTATTCCTACTGTGATCCTGTCAATGTCTTTTTTCTGTGCCCTTAGGTCGGCGGAACTGTGGCCACTTGGTCTACGGGCTATGCTCTTGAGGTGACCGCTCGTATTCCCTCCACAGCACCTGCCATCCGGATGAATATACTGGGTTTCAATGTTGGCATCGCAATTTTCCTAAACACCTTCCTAATGAGCCTCTTTCTTCTCATCGCAAAGTGCTGCAAGAGGCAATGGTAGCCTCAGCTGCCTTCACTTCACAGCCTCTTGATGGATCCTTATCTTCACCAATGACAACATTGATTGCTACCTTTGGTTCTTGCTTTAATTTGACTAGTTCCTTTTCCTCTGAGCAATCAACTGTACCCAGATGGGAAGATTTAAAGAAAGTGAATATGCGGTTGCACAAGCTTTTTACTGTTCGTTGGATTTGATGATCGCTTGTCTTGGGATACCAGCAGGTAGGCAGGATGAAATTGCGAATTCGACAACAAGTTGAGCCCTCTACCATTCCTGTTTACTTTTGTCTGCCTTACACTCATATTACAGCAAAAAGATCATAAAGCAGTTGTATAAGTCTAAGGGGTTAAGTGAGAAGATCCTGGACCCCATGAGTGTACTGGGTGTACGATGAATATGGACATGTTCTGTCATCTCACCTGCTCTTGCACCATGCAGCTGCTTGTTTATACCTAAAACTCACTCAAAACACCTCTCTGACTCAACAGCTACTTTGTCTCAAAACAGACGCCAACTGACTAGCCATCAGTGCATACAACCTTCCTCCACTTGCACGTTTTACGCCTCCACCATTGTACTTTCCCTGTTTTGACTGAACAATCACTGGCACTGCATTCCTGGACTGCACAGTAATTGTGTTGCGGTTAGACAAATTCCCCACTCAAAACCTGCAATGCATTATGTCCCTTTCGATGGATTGGTTCCTCACATTCTCTTCACAGAAGGCGACAAAGCACTACACCTTACAATATTTTACGGTGACCTTATTCGTCAGCCTCATTGCTTGCAAAGAGACCATCCGTGTTATTTGGTGGCATTTCTCGTCGAATCAGTGTCATCGCATGCTTACCCTTCCCAATGGACCGATACTGTCTAGTCATTCCTCCACCTTCCTTCATTTGGCGGTTGCAATGCTCTGTGTGGTTTTGAGGATGTTCTGCTGGAATGACTTGAAGCACTTTGTGGAACTTTATTTCTCGTATGCGAATTGTTACACCTTTGTGTTAGTCTTCAGGTGCCTTCTTCCCTCGCTGAACCATTGACTAGTTACCTTGGGTACTCCTCCACACTTTCCTCTCCCTCATTTCATGGGATGGTGACTGAGACAGCCCAATGGGGATGTATCGAGTTCGTTGCCCCACACTACATGTTCCCAAAGGTGTAGAATTTTCCCAATAAGGTAGAAAAGCTTTCCCCACACTTGGGCTAAAATGTCCACAAGTGTTGAGCATCGCCTCCTCTCAGCACTGCAGAGGTACTCATACACAAGTCGCTTTAGACGCTCTACTTTGGAAAGGACAATGTGGCAACATCGACAGACGTCCAGATTACTTGTATGGTGACGAAACCAGAATAGTTTGCCTGTTTCCTTATAAAGATTTGAAATGAGCACCATTTCCTCGCCTTAGGAAAGAAGGCAGACACGTTGGAAGCTGAGGCAGACAACAAGAAGAGCTCTGGCATCGGCCAAGCAAGCCACAGAGGATAGGCGGATGACCATCTTCTTGAGATTGCATAAAATGGTCTCTGAAGTCGTTAGACTGAAGTTGAGTCCATTTTAGGGTCGCAGAGTGAGTCGAAGTGCACAAACAACTGTACATGCAGGTTTCTAAGGCAGTAAGTTCTTGCATTTACAGCGACAACATATTTTCCTTAAAGCTGGAAGCAGGAATGAAGGTTAACTGGCTTTCACATCCATGCACACTTGTTCACTGAGATGTTGTGCGCACCAAATGCCTGGTTGGGTGGCGTCCAAGAAAGGCCAAACGTTAGGAAACTTTGTAATTCTCCCATTCCATCAGTCGGATAGTGAGCTACATAAGCCAGATTATATATTTAGAAATTCATTGCAATTTAGGCGATGTGTGGTGCACCTCCATGGTGATGCAGCTACTTCATGTGGCGTTGATGGTGAGGGAGGGCAGCTCCTCTACCGCGGCACCTCTTTGCGCCGCCTTGCGTTCAACTAGGCCTGTCCATCGGAAGGACCACTAACCAAATACAGCCTTAGTTATTCACCCTCTCGACGGATGAGGTAGGTGGACGAGAATTCTACTAGCCATTAAACTGCGGCCACAAATTTCCCAAATCCAAACAAGACAAGGCACTCCTCCGACTAGATGGCTTTGCCTTGAAGGGTGGAACTTGATAGCCAGTTCATTCAATGGTGGGCGATTAAAAGCACAAAGAAGAGGGGAACAGGTGCAATTCATAACTTCGGGCACACAGAAATGACCCACCACTTGCCTCACTCTCAGAATGTCTTTCCTCTCCATGCGCATTTAGCTAACCGGTGGAGATTGTAGCCCTTCTAGATGATAGTAAATTGTGAAAGCATCTTTTCCATGCTGACCAACCAAGAGGCTGGACTTAGCTTACCAAATGCAGTGCACTTCACAGGAGGTCATTCTACACTATCGTGGCTTTCGTGCGTCAAGACAAATATGCAACGAGTCCGTTCTTTCGGTTCAAAATGCTACGATTTTAATTTATTTCCAAGTCACTTTCAAGCCATTTGCTTCAGTCCATTCCTCAGAAACAGCGGGAGGTACTTACCTGTGCAAGGGCCTCTCATTCCATAGAAAAGGTTGAGGATTAGAAGAAAAAAAAGGTGCTTTTTGAAAGGATTAGATTGAGTTCCTTCAAACCATTTCCTAATTACTCCACCTCTCAGTTTAGTGGGCGTGCTCTAGCCCCACTTTTCCTGTCAGCAATGCACAGAATCAAATTTGTACTTTCTCATTGTTGTTTGCGTCAGCAAAGCTGCAAGTGAAAGCTGCTTGCTCTTGGATTATTCCACATTTCAAGTGTTTTGTATTTGCACTCGAGTACATGCAGCGAGCATTCGAGAGACCACTTGTGACGATGCTCACGTCACTGTCTAGTGCGTGCTAAATCAGGTGACACATCACATGCCACAAATCTGTCATTCACCTTCCTCCTTCTTGTGCCACAACACGTGCTACTATAAGTCCAACAAACAAACTTTACTCTTGTGTCATTCATTTATGAGTGAAAAGGCGGCTCGATGGACAGTTAATTCATCACCTACAAGCACTTGTCCGCACCACTACCACGACGTCTCTACCAAGGTGTCCAAATGACACACAGCCAAGTACAATGTACTTCTCTTGGTTTCCTAATCAGGTTTAAATGGCACCATCATCCACCAGTGCCCGTTTATCCCATTACCAGCCCCTGATCCTTCCCACTGCACCTCTGCACACATCCTCCCAACCATCAAGCAATAGCCCAAGCAGTCCGTTTGCAAGAAGGAGATCACCAAGCAAATGAGCATCTGTACTGATCAAACGCTGGCTGTCCTCGGCTGAGGCTCCTGTTGTAACCCTGCTTCAATTTCTCTATTTTCTGTGCCGCAGCAGAAGTGAAAAGCATGAGGTCATTGCCTTGATTGCATACTCCATCATTGTTTTCTTTTGGTCACTTGTGTAACCCGAGAAGAATACTAAAATCTGCCTATCGTGATGCATTAACGCTCTTTCATGTTGACAGTTGGGGGTTGAATTTGATGTCCTTCATGCACTGGCGTATAGTTGTCAGGTGAATGAACCACTTGGGTGCTGTACTTTCTAACCTGCTTACCACCAGTGTACTAACGCAACGATTCTATCATCATTGTTTGCGTCATTGACGGTGTTGGTGAACGTCTCGTGCATCTGGATTAGTGGAACCATGAATTGCACTCTGCATTGCAGAGTTGACACTTGAGCTGACAGGTCGTCAAGGCTTTACTTATGGCGACGTGGCGTCACTGTCTGGTTTACTCTACTTTCTGAAACAATTTCACTTCCCCTAGACAAAATCCCATTCGTCTTCATTTGTGTTATAAAAGAGTTGCTTCACCACCAGCGGCCATTTGCCAGCTCCACAGGAAATGTTCTTTACTGAAGTTGATTATCTACTCTACACAATGTCAGAGAAAAAAAACTTTGTTTAATGGAATGCTACATTAGTTAGTGGATGAAAAAGCATCACTAGCGGGGGATGCATTAAAGTAACCTTTTAGCATCATCACTTAATGTCCCATTAAAGCGGACGTCCATGCATAAATTGCTTGTGATTTTGCAGTCTTGTAGGCAGGGGGATCACGAGGACGTCTACGTATCTCAAGCCGCCCATTGAAGGGTGTATCCCTGTTCGTGGAAAAAAGAGTATGGCGTTTGGGCACAGCTGCGATCCTCACAGTCTTAGGCATCTTATCCACGGAGAAGCTACAATGCATGCCTGCCATCTGACCTGCCTACTTGAAGGGTCTGATCTGCAGGTGAATGGTGGTGATGAATGTCCACCTACTGGTTGGATGTCAGCAAAGGTATTAACAGCGTCAAAGCGGAGATATGGAAAGGGCACAGGCAAAACAAATGCCAACTCGATGCAGCAGAATTTCTATTGTTTGGGACAGAGCTATCATCGGACCCTATGAGTAAACTGGAGCCTTCGATTGCATAACTGAGGAAGCAGTGAACCATTTCCGTTAGCAGGAAGGATTCTGCTTAGAGATCTCATAAACTCTTACCTTCCATGCACCGTCAGTCGCATCCAGGCTAGTAAATTTGATCCACTCTTGTTTTGGTCAGCAGTGAAACACTCGTTGTCGGTTTTAAGAAAGACAAAGAGAATGTGAGCTTTGTGGTCCGTATTGACAATGATATATCACAAGTGTGGCCCAGTCATTCCTTTATATTCGAGAGCACTTGTGTGTTATCAAGCACCATCCAGGCTGACGATTGGAGGCAACATGTGGAGGAGGATGTACCCACTTTTCTGTTTTACTTTGCCAGTTCCTCCCTATGAGCACCTCTCCATTGGGCTAATAGTTGAATGATGGAGTGAAAGTTGGTTCAGCTGCCCCACTTTGGCTCACTTCAGGCTATAAAACAGGACTTCTATCCATCTAGCAGAGGAGCTCGGATATCAAACAATTAACAGAATTCCTTGTTATGCTAGTGATACTAAGCGGGGCAATTGATGTAGGCTCTACTTAACTGCAAGGAGGTGTCTTCTCCAGCCCATCTAACCTTGAAGCCCAGGGAAAAGCCCTGACTAAGTTTCTTGTTAAGTATCAAAATTATCAGCGTTTAATTTATACAAGAAGGAGAAGCTTTCTCGTATCCATCTACTGATGGCTTAGTGAGCAGCACAGATCCACCATTATGCCACAATTCTAGCATGTAAGAGCAACTGTCTTGATTCATTCGGCTTGCATATACACCTACCAGACATCTATAAAGCGAAGGCTTTCAAAAATACATCGCAACAGGTCTCAGCAAACGGTTGGGGAAGAACCATTTTCTCCACCAGCGGTGGGGTCGCCGTTTCTTGTAACACCAACACTCAGCTAATTGTGCAGTCTCATGTGCAGCGGAACAGCTATCACGGAGCATTCTTTTGCTGCTGCACCCAACTCAACACTTGGGTAAAGTCGACACAGGCTAGCAACACTCCGTTTTTACTTTTTCCTGCTGCTTGTCAAAGCTCTCACATGAGGGATGCTTAAAAGCCAGGATGTTGTTGTTGAAGAAGAAGAAGAAGCGAACTAGCAAAACGTTCAGCTTTTGTTGATTCGAGAGCTGTGCGTGTCAAAAAATTGCTTGTTAACCCATCTGAAGTCAGGCTTTGCAATACCTAATTGATACGATCAGTGAAGCTGATGCCATTGAAGAAAGACAAGCACTGCAGATTAAAAGATGGCAAAGGAGAAGAGGAGGAGGATGTTTGGCATTTTGTTGGTGTCATACCTATCAACAATGCGCACTGAGGACGGAAACTAAGCACAAGGATCATCCCAAATTCACTTTGGCACCTTCGACTCAGTCAAGATCGCTACTCTTCTAGCGCTGAATATCAGGATAGCCATTCTTTAGCTATACAATTCAAGGAGGTTGAATTTATGCCCATGAGAAGTCAACTGACCTTAAAAGCTATCACACTTGGAGATAAGGAAGCACGTTTTACAGCGGTAGCTTTACTGCGGTTAACTAGAAGTTAAATAAAGAAAAACTCAAGTGACTGGTGCTAAGTTTGGCGCAAAATTTCAGATTACACACAAAAGTTAAATTGCATTACTTGGCCTAAATCGAGGAAAGAATCACGCGCTGGTCAAAGGTCAGAGGTGAGCCTTCACTCATTTCATAAAATGGACAAGTAACGTCATCTTGTAAACAACCGCCTTAAAAATTCTGTGCCAGAGTTGAAGCACCACCACCACATCAAATGGCGATTCGGCTCGGGAACAATTGGTACTGCTCTCCCGGACGATGTGTACCTTTCCCTTACCCAAGAAAAGTCGCATTTTCGTATCTGTACAAGCCTGTTCTTGTTATCTCAGCTCCAACGCCAGCTATGAAATGTGACCGTACCTGAGATGAACAAGGATTTCAACAGCGAGGTAGGCGGGACTGTTAAAACAGGAAAGAAGTTTTCCTAGGTGGGGAGCCAAAACGCGCTTTTAGGTCCAACTCTGCAACTCCTCACATTTCGGGAGAAGGTTTAACCACAACGAATGCATGTCACATGGTTTTTGAAAGAGGAATGCTATTCCACACCGTAGCCGACGCTATTCGCACAGATTAGTTGGGCCAATTTACAGTGATGCGGTGGTGATTGCACTGGATTCTCTCCACCACATTGTGAAGTGAATTGAGGCTACAATTCTTCATGCATTTCCCCCTCCAAGAATGCATCACAAGCAGCAAAGCAGGAAAGCACACTTCCAGGAGGTGGGAGGCTTTCTGTGCAGAGAACCGATGCAATTCGTGGCAGTATGCTTCAAGCATAAAACCATCCCGGCTAGCAGCAGAACAGACAACCTAGACAAATCTGCCCTTAAAGTGTGGCTGTCTAGGTGCAGTAGAACCGTGATTTCCGGTGGGATTACCGCCCTAACACTGCATCACACCTGTTCATTTAGCACCACCGGTGGGTAGCCACCGCGGAGTGGTCAGGCAACTATAATCTCCATTCCACATGCTGTGTCCTTTCCTGATACAGCATGGTTTCGAACGGGAATAACGGGTGTCGTGTACATTTCCACTCAAGCAGATATCCAAGGTGGCTTGTTTTTACAGACCATCACTCCTCTGCTTCATGCAAATGACTTGTGTATCAGTAAAACTGGCTTTCATGTCAGTAGCAATGTAATGACAGGATTTTGGTTCAAGTCTACTAAAATTGAAGTCTTCTGAGACATGAGGTGAATTTAAAAGGCCACATAGGCAAATGCTGTTCCTCTGCGCTTAATTCAAATGCAAGGCTGTGGAGGGATCCAGTCGACGCCTTTACTTTCGCACTGCATACACTGCAAGCACTGTTACAGACTCTTGCGCATCTCACCCTCCTCCCACCATCAAAATGGGTGCCATTCACAACCATCACCTTTTACCCTGCACATTTGTTTCGTGAGCATCAAAGTAGGCGGCTTTTAATTCCGAGATGTACTTCCATAGACTCGTACACATCTGTGTCTTTGAATGCAGGAATGTAACAGTGTGTGCGCTTGTGTGCTTGGATGTGCTTGTTTGTTCGCAGAGGCTTTGCCTTTAGCTAGTAATACATAAAACCAACAGGTGGACTAAGGATTGCTTTGACCAGATTGACAGTGACATTGGCAACAAGTGGTCAAATCCAACGAGTCTCTGTTATGCCAATCACTGCATTGTACACTGTTGCAGCCACAAGCACGACTCCACCGACCCACTTCACTTGTTCGACATGTTTTGGTAAGCTCAAATGTTCATTGCCTGATTCACTCAACGTTCCGCAGAGACATTGGATCGCTCTTATTGTGTCAAGTTGGTGAAGGAGGTTACGAAACCTGTCCAACATTCTTGCCTTGTGCTTACGCATACACAAACTACCTTTTATGCCCCAAAAGTAGCCTGTGCTCTTTGTGATTTGTGTCGTTTGGCCTCTTTCATTTACCACGCAATCACTTCATTGGTGTGCATACTTGCGGGTTATGCACCAGTTCCGTTCTGACTGAGTCTGATGTGCTCGCGTCCCCTGCCACATTCGTGTCACTTCGCTCGGACTCCCTTAATGTCTATGTTTCATAGCAACATACAACTAGTAAAAAGTGCATTTTTTCAAAAATACACTTTTAGTGCACAGAATGACAGGCGAGCTATCCGACGCTTGCAAGCGTTGCAAAAACCCACACACTCACGTCACTTTCGTGCGTGTTCCTTTTATCTAACAGGCATAGCTCACAGTGACTTGGAATAATATCACTTTGGTATCTTCCGCTTCGTTGACATTTGGCGCGAATCACTTGAGTGGAATAGGATTAATTGTTATTGCACCGGGTAAACTTGTATATTTTGGTTACCTTTATGTTCATATGCTACCTCTTTAATTAGAACTGATGACGGAGTTGGGCAAGAGAGTTTGTGGCGCATGGGTTGTTAGTGTTGTGTGGGAAGGAATGCGCATAAATTTGATATGAGGCAGAATTAATTGTACAAAGTGATTTCCAATGTTGCTTGGTTGATATTGATGAGGCTAACATCCATGCTTAAGTGATTCTCTCAATTCAAAGTAGCGTGTGGTGGACAAAATGGTGTGTGTATGAGTATCTTGTGGGTATGACAGTGGAGCAACTACGGAATGTAAACAGGAGAGCTGTTCATGGTAGAGCCGTGGACAACAACTGCTTACTTAGGCGTTGTTAGTAGTAACAATGCGATCAAGATGGAACATTGACTAGTCGTACCTTTGCCTCCGCAAACCATCAAACCAGGATCTATAACAACTACGACCAAAGGGAGGTCAGTGACCGGTCTTAAGTCACTTAAGAAGAGCGATGTTTCAACGTCTCCCCATGGACACGCTGATTGGTGGCAGAACCCTTCACTGTGAAATCAGTGCCCAAGGCGGACGAAACTCCAGATCCAGTGGAACCGCTGTGAGGGATCAGCGACGTTGTGGTCAAGTCTCGCATCACTTGCATTGAATTTCGATGACCGGTACTGTTAGCTCGAGGGCGTTTCCTCCAGCACTGACTACGCTGTAGTGGGTTGACTTGGGACATTTGCTAAAAGAGGCGTCAAGGACGACGCTGAAAAGAAGAGGTGTTCTGTTTATTTCTTTTACGGTCACTTGGGTGGCCATATTGCCCTTGGCGCGTGAGCTGGCCTCTGAGCCATGCCAGCAGACCCAGTCCCTCTGTCAACTGCGTACCCATACTCTGGCTCAGTATGAGGCCTTCCTTTGCATCCACGGAAGCCTAAGGAAGCTACAATGGGAATTTGACGCAAGCAAAACTGACCAGATTTTAGACTGTAAACCAGACGGTCAGCGGATTCCACTCATACCGTCGAAGTACCCAAAGATGAATTTTAAAAAGTTAGTTTGACAGACCGGGATCTGCCTGGTTTTTGCAAATCCCTTCACATTATTCTGCAGTGTGGAATGCGCACATGGTCAAAATGCATAAAATTATGTCAAAAGTCTTCTTCTGTTTTGACAAGGGACAACAACTCGGAGACTGCATAGTAGTGGATGATTTTCACGAAATACGTTCTGTTGTTTGTTTGACTGAAGCTTTCCGTTACTCTCAATTGGGTGCCAAAAGTGCCTTCGCTGGGTGGATGGACTAATTTTTTAACTCATGTCTACCACACAACTTTGCTTTTGTTTATCAGTTCCATTCTATCCAAGTCGGATTATTAAATGCTGTTTGTTTAACTGACAGTTTTTGAATCCATTTAAAAAGTGACCCGAATCACGTGTTTTGGATGAGTTAAATTATCTGTTCGTCATTTTAACGGTTTCTAATTTAACGCGTCTGCAAGTTTCACCACGCAACATCTCATTTCCCTTAGCTGTTCTCTTACCACCCAACATATGCATCCAGCTTGGCAAGTCGCCCTCCGATTTTATTGTGAAGGTTCGAATCGTTTAATGCCAATGCGAAGCGGAGTGTTCTAGAGCCACGTCGGCAGTGCCCAAGCACTAGAGTTGTGAGAACTACCATCAGCTATGCATCGAAGGCATGTACAAGTTAACCATTGCACCCATCGCAGCAAAGGTGACACTCTTCAAACACTGAGAACAAACAAGTCCGCTGCTACTACTCGTCTGTGTGTCTAATTTGTCGGTACATATCACAAGAACCTTGTCTGCAATCTTCTCGCACCTCGTAACAATGCTACCGTAAACACATACAAGATGGGTTGCGAATGATTTGGCGACATGCGAAAATCTTTTTTCCGGTGTAACTTCAACCACTTGGATGTGGATGTGATAGCAGGCTTTTCAATGCACCTTGCCTAGCTTATAGCTCCTCTGTAGCCTTTGCTAAAAACAGAGCCACTAACTACGCATAGAAGGGAGGAGAGAAAGCGCTGTTATTTGAAGCACTTCACAGAAGTCCAACTTTTTGGAACATCATCTGCACCGTTTTGCAATGACCGACTTCCTACTTAAATGGCAATCCACACTCACACACAATTTACAGAGCCAAACGATGGTAGCCGTTCTGTCGTTAGCGCTGGAATCTGAGCAATTGAAAAAAACCACATTTAAAATTCGCTGTCCAACCGAATTTTGGGGAGTTGATGGTGGTTCCTCGGAGGTGAGCTTAGTGTGCCACACACGCCTCTCTGCATTTCAGTGGACGCAACCAAGAATGCAACAATGCGCATGTCTGTCCAATGGAGCCAAGTAAGTCAAATGCCTGGGGTATGTTTGAATTCAGCTGGCTATTTTGCCTTCAATATCGATGTTGTTCCAAATTTTAATCACGAAGAGGTGCGAAACATAGACTTGATTATGGACAGCAACAAAGAAAAGTAGCCAAACACAACTCTTGGTTTTTCGTTACTACTGTTGTAATCAAACGGCACCGACGACGACATCCACTGCATAGTTTAGGAACAGCGGAGACAGCAGAGGTAACCGTCACCCAAGGTTCAAGGTCTCGCCTCACTGATTGGTCTGCTGTGTGCTCGCTGAGCCTATAAATGCAAGGAAGGCGGTGATGCACTGCATCACACATTTGGCAGCCTCCATCCGCTGTGACTTGGACGAGCACTTCAATCGCACTTTTACACTCATTGAACCTGACGGGGAGAAGCTGAGTGACTCTTGCTGCTTCTGCGACGATACCAACTCTCCAATAGCAAAACGGTGTAAGTTGGCCTCACTTGTGTTACATCCATCGTGCATAGACATAAGAGCCAGTAGACTCAACGTGGACAACTACAAGCTTCTCATGAACATTGGATGGTATCGGTAGGCAACCAACGATTACACCATCCTCACCTCCGATTTAGGTACGTGAATCACGTTTACAGGAGGATGAAGAAGAAAATGTGTTGTCCAGCCTTTACGGTCAGGTACGACGCCGAGTATTTTAGGATTCCAAAGACACAAAAGAGAGTGCTAGATGCTGTGACGAACTTTCTAATGAAGGGCGAAAATCCGGATGATGTTAGAGAATCACCAGACGTCAGTGGTGAAGTTAGTTCCTTCGACCACAGTGACGCCATCATCCCTTATTCTTCGCTCAGAGGGGAATCGCACGACGACACCAATGACAATGTCGACAGTCATAAACCGGCTGTGGGAACTGAGTCTACTGAGCCAGGCGTGAATGGGAGTGGAGGTGAAATTCAAACATTCGGATGTTCAAAATCTTCCAAACAGAAACGATAGCAAGTTCAACAAGAACGTATGGCTCAAAGGAACGAGAAGACAGCAGTCTCTTATGAGGAACTCAAGCAGACCCATCTCCATAGTCGAACGTATCGGTTAGCAAAGAACGGACCAAAGGGGATCGAAGATCACCCGCAACGAGAGACACCAAATTAAAATCCTGCACGCACGTTAACTTCTAATTTTGCTGGCTCTCGAATGCTGTCACGACAGCCTCGATGAGGAGTACAAATTCTACCGCAAGTACTAGATCTGCGTGCAAGGCGCATAACCAACCAGCATAACTCCTGAGGCATTTACCGAATCTCTGGTTGTATCCACACTTGTAATAAGTCGACTTCTACTATTTGTCATGCAACACATCAGGCAAGTTTGCGCTGACAATCATGCGATCCTCTCTGCCTCCTCAGCACACAAGATGCCGCAACGGAAACTGTCGGCGCTCCACAATTCGAGTCGTATCATCGGCAGTTCTAGCTGGACGGACAAAAGCTGATTGCCGTAGGCGTTGTGGACTAGGTCCCCGGCTGCCATTCCTCTGCCTACTTCCTTTACGATCCTCAATACGCATGGCTCAATTTGGGCGCCTACATTGCACTTCTGTTCGTTTCAGCTAACTGCACAATGTTTCATTCCAAAAGCAGTCGCATTGCCAAATGATACAGCCAGGTGATTTGTGTTTCAGGGGCATCGCTTTCTTTTGACACCTCCATCGAACGTGCGGATCGGTGGCTCCCGCCTATGCTGACTTCATGCAGTACTATCTGGGGTACTACATACACTTCTGCACCAAGATGCTCTACAAGGCTCATTTCTCTCCCTCCTACCTCGCCTGCCCTCAGACGCATGTTTGGGTCTCCATAGAGCGGTGTAGGCGTCTGCTTGACCAATGCCAGAACAATCGATTCGTGGAGAAGAATCCAGAGAACACACCAACCACACATTAGCGACAACAACAAGCAACTGCATCTTCCCTTTTTGGATGCTCTGGCGTCTGTGTTGCCCGATGGAGGCTTTGCAGTGAGAGGGAATGCAAAATTCATGACGCTGGATGAAACCGAGTGTTTGGTGCGTGAGAGGGATCTGCAACTCCTCCGCGAGTGGGTCCGTCCTCTCATCAACACCGGAACCATGCGCATTAGTTTAACGACTCAAAGCTGTACGAATTAAGATTGGAAAATGGATTGTACGGTGTATTGCAGGTGTCTTGTGTCATTATGCACGTGCATATCATGGTTTGTAGTCTCAGGTGGGCTCAGTCTCCTCGCACAGGCTATCATGCATTTTGTGCATGTGATGGACATCAGCGTGGCAGTGTTCGTGGTGAAACAGCAGCATGCATCGCACTCATTCTCCCCAGGGGTACCAATAGGAGCGAGAGTGCGCACAGTCATGTTCCAGACGGCGTCACCAGTTATTACTGCTATCACTGGAGTAGTTAGTAGACACTTTTCATCAGAACGAGGTTTCTCGATCGGTCTCCTTTTGAAACCAGGTGGCGTGTCAATTTGAATAGCGGCTGCATCCACTCCATTTCAGCACAAATCACCGTTGTGTTTTGGAGCCATTCTAAGCAACATAAAGGCAATTTTCGCCGGGTTTGTGTGCGATTGCCCTAGAGGTGGTAGAAAGGAGTGGACATTGCCCATTCATGTAGTCGGTCGCGAGAGGCTATTTGACCACCACGACACGTGTAGATTTGACGCTACAAGCAGTTGTATTGGTGTTCCACTGGCGACGGCAGGAAAGGCAGCGCATTTTCTGGCATTCGTTGCATCCAAGAAGAATCAACACGCACGCATTCATGCATCCCTTCCTGACAAAAACACGACAGTGCCCTCGTCATTGGGCTCATTTTAATCACCAATGGACCAACTGAATGCCACCCTTCTTGCCAGTGGTTGTCGAGAGTGAACACGCACAAGCATGAAGGCGCAGTGAGTAAGGCAGAATACCCCTTTGTCCTCCATGTCAGGTTAACTTTGTCAGTGGTGTTTGTGTTTCACAATGCACGCTTGTACGGATTACTTCAAGCACCTTAGGATAGCCAAATTTTTTAAGCCTCTTTGTGCATTTCGGGTGCTATATTATTCCCTGACAGATGCCTCTACTTCGACTAGACACGCAAGCAACCACTGAGCTCTTCAGATTTCAAATGGAACCACTAAGAAGGCTTTATTCCATTCATCTCTTTGTTGGCTAGCTGTCAGCGATAAACTCAGTCAGGACAGCCTCTATTCAAAAGTCCCTTCTTCACCAGTCGAGTCTCCTTGACAAGCTTCACTGGTGCCAACTGCTCCGCTGCTTGCACTGCAGCTACTGCTATTGCTCCAAGTAGTTCAATGCTGAATATCCGCCGTTATGTCAGCAAGGATGTCATACCGAATCCGACGAAGCATTTGCAACAAGGAGATCCAGTTTGTACGATGGCGAGCCATCTCCTCCTTCCACTCTGCATCAGCATTAATTCAATACAACTCGTATTCAATTGAGGACCTACTTGATATCATCGCCCACACCACTTCAGTCGCCTCCATATCCAACCGTTCATCCATTTATCTAGCGTCTTTCTACAGCTTCCATAATTTGTGCATAGGATTCAGGTACATTCTTTCCCCAATCTTATTCGTGAAGCTTTTAGTTTCCTTGCAATTAGTCGTTCAGAATTCTTTAATATCTAAGCTGGAAAGGAGATTTTGCCTTTTTATTTACGAACCTCTCTACCGATTCAGTATATGAGCTGTTCAAAGGATCGCACAACTTCAAAAGAATGCTGACACTGAAAGAGTTTGGGGGGTGCTACAGTAACCTTTAGGTGGCTGTAATGTGGTGGTGAAACAAAGGCATAGAAAGATCAAAGTTGCTTGTTCTAAAGAGCTAGAGCATACTCGTCCTATTTACCCTCCCATCGGAGAAGATCTAACCTAAGAGATCTTGTGAAGTAATTTGTGTTTTGAAATAGGACATGAGAGCACAGTACCTCACAGTGTCCACATCTGTTTTGACAGATGGGTAACTCAGTGCCAGCCCTACAATAACGACCCCCAATTTCACACTGTCACGTGCTAGTAGAGTGACAAGTTGACAAATTCGCAGCCTTTATAATGGGGAGATCAAAATTTCTCGCAATGAGTGCTTGCAGACTCCTGTGTTTACTGTTTAGCACTAACTCAACTTGCGACCTATCATATAACATCATCTCGCAGCTTAAAAGGGGCTTTCGGCAGTTTAGTTGCAACAGGCACTGCAAAGAGATGATTAACCAGACATGAGGAAGGTATCATTGTCTTCTGGAGAGTCGATGGAAATGCAAGTTGGCAGTGTGAATTGGGAATCGGAAGAGCTAAAATAGACGCGAAAATTTCATTTAAGCTGTAGAATCGTATGTTTTCGTATCTCGAATTACAATTTCGATGTTGTACGCTGAAATTTCAGACTCGTGCGGAACCCCTAGGGAACTCCAGAGAACAAACATTTGGTGTGGCGAGTTTCGCACATATTTTGTGGCAGCATATTTTACACGCAAATTTGGCAGACAGGTAGGCAGATGAGCCTCGGTGTTCACCACCTCGGGGTTGTGGCTGCTCGCCTCGTGAGACAGTCGCTGCGCATTCTCATTCAGGAAACCGAAGTGTACCGCCATTTACGGCACAGAAGAGACGAAGTTGCAGTTCAGCTGTTAATGACAAAAACACCTTTTGTTTTCTCTACTTTAATTCCAACTTAAGTGACCAAAAGGCCATCGACAAAACCATGTACAAGAAATATTTTACCTGGCTAAATTTCCCAACATGCAAGGATTGAAAGAATTCTCGTTATAAACTCTTTCCCCACACTTGGATGTACCACTGGTTCTGTGCGGTGTAGTAAAAAGAGAGGAAAATAAAGCAAATTGGTCATAACCGCACATTGATTAACATTCGCCACCTTTGCACGCGCTCTCAGAGTTCTGACAGAGAGCCTGGACATCTCAATCGTGCACTATCATTGGTGGTCTCTGATTACACGGACAGTGGTGGTGGAGCTTCCACAACAACTCGACCCAGTGACAGAGACACCACAGGCAAGACTTCCTCCTCAGGACACGTCATGCAGCCATTTCGAAGTAGTCTTTCTGTCGGTTGCCTTCGACGCATTGATCCTGGTGGTAGTCACGATGATGATGACGGGGACGAGGAGGAGGAGGAGGAGGAGGAGGAGGAGAGGGAGGAGGAAGGCACTAGGAGTGATGACGATGGTGGAAGTGGTGGGCGTGGCGGTATCACCACACAGCGTTATGCTGCAAGTAAACAGCCGATAAGAGGTGAATTCTCTCAAAGTCTGCCTCGATTAGGTAAGTGATTCTTCATCCCTCACCTGGCGAACTCGCAGTGGTGGTACCGTAGATCCGATGGCATCATCAGAGTCAATGCGTCCCCTTCCAACTGAGCTATGCCTTCCATTTACCTCACATTGGTGCTGGCAAAACCTTTACTGACATTGAACCAGTAGAACGTCTTTTATCACCACCACCCACAATCAAACCGGAGCCTTCGGTCAGGCCGACCATTTAGCAAGCGTTCATTGTTGCCGTGACAGTAGAAAACAGAAGCGTGTCCAAACATCATCTACTGCCCTTTATCATGTAGCGTCATTTCCTCGATGGTTTGAGGGGGAAGGAATGGGAGCAGTGCTAATTTCAACAAACCATCTGCTTTGCCTAATATGCCATTAAACTTGACAAAACTGGACCCTCATCATAGCAATTTCACTTTGCATCAGGGTCCCGTGCATTGTCTAAGCAAATTGGTTGAGACCGATGACCCCTTCGTCGACCATGGAACAAATCATCATCCACGTCCCCTTCAAGTAGCGTAGATGAAGATTTTGAAAGATGAGGTGAGCCGTGAAAGTAGAGGAGGTATTGCTAGAGCACAGGAATAAGAAATTGTGGAAGTTGACACGGGAGATTCAAAGTGCAACCAATCAGACACACAATCACCTTAAGTGGATCCTTTGCTTGCCAGCTCGTGTGCTGCATTCCTGTCCAAAATACAGTTCAAAGGCGGAGTAGTCCAGAGGCAGTATCAGAGCAGGAGTTCGGGCACAACAGGACTTACAGCCCCACTTCGTGACGGAGACATTTTGCAGTTGATGTGGATTCGCCAGTGCAGAAGGGACGCCAATGGGAGTTCATCCGAAGTGCAATGTTAGACAAGTGGACTCATGGGAGTTGATTTGTGTCCAGACTTGACCACAACACCACACATCCATGCAATGCCCCCATCAAAACCCAACACAGATTTCCCTGAATATGCATTGCATGTTTCCAACAAAGCGGCATAATTGCAATAGTTTATCTACTGAGCATTGAAATTTCCATCCCCTTTTTCCACACTGCCATTGAATCTCCAGTGTTTTGCCACATCGTGCGTGGCATTTGCCCATGATGGATTGCAGGTGATTGCCTCAAAGTTCTCTCTCTTCCAATACACTGACTGGTGCGGTCGTTGAAATGCTTGAATTCTTCGGCGAGGCTACTCCACGCAACAATCCAAGGGTATGGATGCCTCAAGACAGTCCTATGCCTCGTTTTGGCTTTGGCAGTCAACGTGCTGCATGTGGCCTACATGGATGAGTTGATGAGTAAATGGGCACTAGATGGATGTGTGGATGTATGGATAGATGGATGGTGCAGTAAGCTAGTTCACAATTGGATTTGATCGATCTTCTCTTCCTTGTCACGACGGCTCACATTGCATCGGTGTCTCATGTGAGCACCTCGATCCACCCATTGAAGGTCAAAATAGAGGAGCTCTAATCCAACCCTTCAAGCTAGCTTCTTTGATCACTTGTTGCACAATTTCCCCTTTAAGACAAGTGGATGGCGCAACCTCCTGTTGCCCCTTTCCTAGCTACAGAGAGGTGGAGTGTAGAAAAAGACAACTTGATCGAGGGTCTTTTGACAACAAATTGAATTGCAGCATTTGAAACAAAAAGCGGACTTGCCGCACACACTTGCCTTGACACATGAAAGCCACAACGAGGTGCAATGCTTACACCTCCAAAGACCAATGCTTTCGGTGACATTATTTTGGCATAAAAGTTGGGCGTAAAACAACTTTTGTGATTTTACTATAATCTAGGAAGCCACCGTTCTGAGAGGGGATGTTAAAGCATTTAGATATTTCCTGCAGCTTGATTGGCAGTCCCTTGTTGTGTGGTTTTAAAGTCGATCAGCAATCTTATATGATCAAATAATCTTGTAGTGAGCTGTCAGCAATTGACACCTCTCCCACTTACTTTTGCTTTAAAATAATCGTATGCAGTTGAGAAATGGAAGAGTTTGAATGAATAAAATATCTGACGGTGGTTTTAATGCTAAGTGAACCCTCGTTCGTTTGTCTTTTCCATTGTAGGGGTGAAGAGTTAAGGCAACACATTTCTTACGTGTGTAATCGCCTCTGGACGCCGAACAATTAGGAGGACGTGCAAGTGTGAATATAAGTGGTAAGCAGTCAACACTAATTCCAGCTTACCGCCTGGAGTGAGGCATTGTGTTGGTGTGACCTGCAGGACTTATAGGCTTGTTGGTGTGCATGGGTTACTAGCTGGGCCCTTTAAACCACTGCATGGCTCTAATAAAGCGCATGGGGCCAAGTGTAATCCAAACCACCTTATCCACACAATATGAAGTCGTTGTCATAAAAAACAAGCTTGTGGATCTGGCTCATCGAATTATTCAGTTTTGCCCAAACACGTGACAGATTTGGCCACTACAAATAAACTAGACTACAAAGAACTTCATCTTTGCAGCTGCGCAGGCATTTTGGTACCTAACCAATGTCTGCGAAGCTTTAATGTGGACAAATTGGTCACCACTGTTGTGACAACCTCTTCGTGAACACACCAGTAGACAGAAGTTGCTTTGAGAGCTGCAGCTAGTAGAGAAGAACTGTAAGATGAGCAGCGAACCACGCAATCTCTTTCATCTCTGTGGTCTACGTCAACACCTTAACTACAAGGGTAGTGCATCCATCTCATAGATTAACACTTGCTGAAACTCGAAGTCAAATTTTCGCATAATTTAAACACTGCAATGCTTATCTCAAAGCCTTCGCCATTTAACAGTTTGCTATTTCGGTTCTTTTGTTTAAGCGAGTGGTTTGACGTCTCAAGGTCAGCTCTCGCGATAGCCAGTACACGAGTTGGGGCGTCGTCGGCAGCATGGTGGATGACAGTACGCTCATTTATACCCTCTTTGCCTCTAATTCTATCAACGAGCAGCTAGACTAGGCTTAGATTAGTTCGACACCCTAAGTTTCTTGGTGATGATACTCAGATAAGTGAATATTATGGTTTTGAGAGCATAGAATTAAACATGCTAATGTAGTGCCGAGCTTAGAATGCCAAAGAAAACATGGCTGTGTTAGCACACTTAAGTGCACAGAACTTGTCACCTAGAATACTTGGATGTATGTACGTATTGTTAATTTGCTGGACATGGTAACTAAACACTTATTGTCCACCGTTTAGTTAGCACCCAACGTTTTTCCTTTACTAGGAAATTTGATTTTATCATTTTACACCGACTTTTTCGCACAACCCCAATCCAACTCATTGTGCTTTACCCACACAAAGGAAGAGTTTGAGTTGCTTAGTGAGGTGATTGCCAAATATTTACCACGTCCTATGTACATACTGATGCCTACCATGCTGATGAGTCTCAGCCTCATCACCGTACTCGCCGTACTCTACGGGATTAGCATGAATCCTCCTACCAGAGTAAGTTGCTTTTCAAAAAACCACTTATAGTGTTACATTTGAGTCATTTTCGTTCGCAGTCAAATCAGAGATGCTTTTAAACCCAGTGCCATTATACCCCAGTAGAGGCTTGACTAAATGCAAGGTAGCCAGTCGTGACCCATTTCATTCGCTTTAAAACAAACAGCTTAAATAAAGTAGTCGAGGGTGAAGTTTGTGCCTAAAAGTTCTATGACTTTGTCAGAACACCAGACTACCATGAAATATTTGCAAGGAAACCCTTTTCAGCATAAATAGCCTTCACACATCCATTGCACGTTGTGTAACATAGTTGGCAAAATTGTGATTTTTTTATCAAACATGGGTGTTTTCTCGTCACCCGTTTTCTTGCCAGTGTCCTTGTGACCTCAATGTTGTCCACATTGTACACAGTACCTGCTCGTAATTGATTGTGAACTCAGTGCGTGCACGTTCTCCCTCTTCAAATACACTGACTGGTATGGTCGTTCACACGCCTGGATCCATCAGCGCAGTCACTACACAATCAGTGCGTCTCAATGTATTACGTTAGGCAGGAAATATGGGCAGCGGTCTTATTCTTTTGTCATAAATATTTTAGGTCTTGGAACCTCCTCCTTCGGTGAGAATCTCACAGCGGGTGCCGCAGTAATTTTGCAGGAGACCAAAGCAGTAATTGCCAGAGAGGTTCCTGTGGACTTGCGAAAAAACACTCGCATCTTCTTCGGAGCTTCAGCCAGTATTCGGATGCTAAAGTAGGCGATTATATTGGCCTGATACATTTCGTGTTGCCACAGTGCAGGGAATTGTAAGGAGGAATGCGTGTCCCATAATAGCTTATGCAAATGCAGTCGTAGAAAAATTACATCATCTGCGAGGGACTGCAGAATGTCTTATTTACGCTGTAGCTAGCAGCACTCCCAAAATGTGGGCTGATCCCTATCAGAAATGAAGCATACTACTAACAGAGACGTAGTGAGTAGCGTTGGCGCACTTGTAGAAAGACGAATGCAGAAAAGGTGGAGAGGCTGATGGTGGCAGTGAGGAATGCGTTGGCGAAGTCGGCACCGGAAGGGATAGTGGTGAGCGCGTTGGAGGATGTGAAGGTGGTGAGTGGTGCCGAGCAGGGTTTCTACGCCTGGCTGGCTGTCAATTACCTCATGGGAATCTTTAGAAAGGTGCGTGCAGTTTGAGGCATAGAAGTACCTTTATCTATTTGAACAACTCATTTCTTTGCTTGTCACTTACCTTCCATAACACTAGTTTGGTGTTTATGCAGTCCGCATTCATGCATCCTTACCCATCCTTACCCATCCATGTGTCCATACCTCCACGGGTCCCACGTAATGGTCAATAACAACGAAACACACGGGAAGGGATCAATCAAAGCTGGTTAGATTACAGACGGATTCTAGCTTCTCTAGAGGTGTAAATATCCATTTTGAGTACAGCAATCTACTGAATGAGGCTTTGGTCTTGACTATTCTCAGAATCTACCACTGTGAGGCATTGACATCTTCCACAGGTTCCAGCTCTATCCACCAATGCAGAAGTATCTGCCCATGAAATCACGTTGGTACGTGTGGCCTGGCAAACTCTTCCACACACAGCACTAGCGATTAGCTTGCGTTGTTTACAGTGGCATTTTTCTCTCACAATTCAGTTCTTCTGCTTTGCAAATCATGTGCCCTTATTCGAGCCTTGTACTTTACCTCCGCCTAGCGATCCTTCATTCATGTGACTGAAGGTGCCTTGAGGAAAAGTAAGTTGATTGTTTACAACTACTAGTTAGCACCACTGCTACTGGCATTCCACCAAGCTGGTAGAATAATGAAGGAGGCATCAGTGCCAATGGCAATCGCCTCTCAAACGCTGACGTGAATCGTGGCAGAATCCATCAGCATTAGTGGGAACAAGGCATCGCGTTCGCCTTGATTCATACTTGGATTAGCCGTCATCCATCTCTCTGCCACTGGTCCGTTCATTGTTCACTCTCTGCCTACCGGTTTCACAAAATAACTTATGTTTACCTGCTTTGGTTCATCTCATCAATCACATATCCATTAGTGACATTTATTCATTCCCTTGCCATCCATCTGGATGGTTAATGCACATTCCACATCCACACGTTCACCAAGCCCATCAACATCCACCCAAACACGAATTCTACGTGTTGAATAATGAGCACCATGTCTGATGGATTGAGGGTCATCAAGGCCATGATCGCCACTGACAAATGTGGTACCATTCTCATTCACTCACAGAGTGTAAACTGCTGGCGATTTGGCATTGCACTTGTAGGAGAATGCTGAGTCGCGTTTCAGTCCCTTGCCGATGCTCGGTGCGCTGAATTTGGGCGATGCAAGCACCCAAATGACTTTCGTGTTGCCAGCGCAAGAGGCTCTAACCAAGAGTGGGATGAAAGCAGTGGCGTTTGGGCACAGTTACAATCTCTACAGTCACAGCCACCTTTGCTATGGGGTCGCTACAATACAGGCGCGCTATCTGGCCCGCCTGACTCAGGGCTCTGATCTTCGGGTGAGTGATGGTGGTAGTTGACGACCTACTGGTTGAGTATAAGTAAAGAGTTTGAGAGTGTCAGGGCAGGATCATTGAAAGAAGGTGTGTACTCGTATTTAGCATTAGGAATAAGGCGTAGGCCATCTCTGGGGTTTCGTTAAGTAAGTGTATGTGTCCAGCATTTGCAATACCGCGAATAGATGAAAAGAGTTGAGTGGACCTGCATGCTGCTGCCAAGAGGCTCAAGGTGGAACTCGGAATGGGTTCAGCTAATAGGAATATCAATTTGTTCCTCTAGAGATATTAGTGCTTACCTGTGTTATGCTATCAAGGTGGAGGACTGAATCTCGGTCACTTTATTAATGTTACAGAAGCCAGTGGCGAGTCCATGTCATCAGAGTGGACTGGGAATGGAAGTGGCCTCTGATGATATCTTCCAGGTTCCTTGTGTCACATCAGCTAAAGAGGATATAATGGGACCTTCCATTGCCAAACCATCGGTGAGACAGCTTACGCAACAGTCTTTCCAAAAGATAATAACGAGGACAGGCTTTTGAGCTCTAGTTTGCAATGCTGTTTTGTCACTTTGTACCTATCTCCACCAAGCCGTCAGAGGTGCTGGGGTATATTCACACCTCCTTGATACATGCAAATGTGTCAAAGAGTGTGAGTGAGGGAGTGCACACTCCCGATTTGCCCTGTTTCACCACATACGGAAATCGCGTGCCACTTAGCAAAGGCATTCTAACGGGGTTCGCATTCGTGTATAATCTCTGTTGGATGCAAACGCAGAAGAGATCTACACTTGAATGGTGCAAATCTTGCAAAGAGTATGCTGGGATAAACATTTGCTTCAAGGTTTTGAAGAAGAAGGAGGAGAAGGAGAGGAAGCTTAATGCACGCTTACTTTGAAGTTTACTTCACTTTAAACCTTAAGACTTGCTATGAAATACTGTGGTTACTTTAATGCTGGAGTGTGATACCACCTGTCAAATCACTTTATGACCACTTCCGTAACCACACATTCATCAACTCAACCCCTTCCTACTCATCCCACTTCCATCTCCACCTGCACAGAGAGCACAGGATTCAATGCGACTGTTGTATCAGCAAAGTTGAGTTGGATAAGTTTGCAGCCATGAATGCAGCTACTCTTCTCTCACTACCAATGCATTGTTTACACATCAAAACCACTCTTATCTCAGTTCTGATTTGTTCGATGCATTTCGCCCTAATATTTTGCCAAAAAATACGACTCCTTCACGGCAATCATTGCTATCACTTCTCGAATTCCATTCAAGGGAGCACCGGCGAAAATAGCGTTCAGAGGTGACTACGACGCCATCAGGTGTGGCCGAGCAATCGAGGCGGTATTCGCGGATGCCTCCTTTGCTGGTGTCTATCGTCCAAGTGTTTGGGATGAATTTGCAGTAAGTTCCTTCAATACTCTACATCAAGACTTTGGTCCAATTTGCAGCAACAATGGAGGGTTCATTTGGAGGCCCGATGTTGCAGATTAAGGCAAATGGACCAGGTGTTCCGATTTCCGAGCACCGCACCTGCGCCTCATTCACCCCTTGAGTGCTATAGGGTAATGGGGCAAATGTAATGCTGCCAGTGCTGTTTTGCTACTTCAATCCCTGCACTAATTCCTCTCTTGGACACACCGTAATTACATGCTCCGACTAGAATTGTAAAAGTAATTCAAGGGGTTTTGCGTACCCCACCTCGACCAAGTGGCGTGGAGAAGGCACGACTAGCTGCCAGTGGAATTTTGCGGCTGGAAATCCAAACACTTTTTATCCTCTCTAACCGCATTTTTGCCTTCAACAACGATGAATTATTCCAAGTAGACAACCTCCACCACGCGACCACCACAAGACCTGGTTGTTGAATGCAGCAGATAGACGGAGCCGACAATGTCAATGCTGCACAAAGAAGGAATTAATGCGCACATTTGAATACTCGAATAAGTTTTTCGTTGTTACCTGTTTATTGTTGTGTCTGTGTGGTTGATTTGTTGTCTTTGTAGGCGATTCACAAGTTGTGGGAGATTGTCACCTCTTTCAAGAAAGCTAATCACTCAGTCAAAGTGACTCGAACGGAATTTGCCACCGCGATTGACAACTTCTGCACGAGTAACTGGACAACTGTGAGTCTACCACGTAACTTTAAATCTATTTCCAGCAGTTTTACCACAAAATTACTTAGTCGTCTTGTGTTTAATGTGTCAAATAGCGGCGGCTAACGACTCAAATTGTAGTAGCATCATGGAGCTATAAACTTATTAGGTCTTGGAAGCAATGCGCAATATCCTTTTTTCGCCTTACGACACACACATTGCTCACTGAAATCTGCCTTACCTCAGCGACCACTTTTAGGCGCCTTGGCCTAATTTTTTGGAAGATAAGTGTCACCTATAGGAACGCAGATGTTTGATGTTATCAACTGGTTCACAGGAGGCTGAATGTTCCCTCTTTATGCCTAACATTAACATTCCAGTGACAATCCCTTTTAGCTTCCTCGACGGGAGCAGTCGACGTCAGGGGAGAAGTGTCTGCAGGGTTGGATAGTGAAGGGGTTGTTGGAGGCCTACGGATTCAAGAATGACAGTGATTGGAGCAGGGTCACCTTCCTCAGTGATGTGAGTTCGGCCTTCCTCATTTATCGACAAGTTTAATGGCATGACCTCCATGATTTTTTGACTTGGATGCAGACACGTTGGAAGCATCGCCAAGCCTACTTTTGAGAAACCGATCCCCCCGATTCCAGTGGACCAAGGTGTTCCCATTTAATTGATTTCAAGCAGACTGCCTGGTCACTTCACATGGTTCATGCATTAATGTTTCGCTTCCACAACGTATTCATTGGATTAGCAGATTTTGTTACTAGAATTAACCTGTCTGACAACGCCAAAGTACTGCATGAGAAAGGAGGAGGAGCTGATTTGGGGCAAAAGTAGTTCGCATCTAATACTGGGTGACATCTGACCGGAAAGTGGGATGACTCAGCTGTTTGATTGGTTTGGAGTGGTGTGGAAACAAGTGGAAGGAGATCTGAGCCAAGGTGGTAAGTAGAGCAATTAATGAACCATAGCACAGAGTGGACGTCTTCACCCGTCCACGAATATAAATTGCGTGAGAATCTGGCGTGTAGGTAGGCGACAGACGGCTGAGTGGTTGAGGATGGACAGAGCGTGGAGGATGCTTTCTCTCACATCCAGTGGACGTGGTTGACATTGGCTCTACAGTGATTGTTAAAAGGGTTCAAGTCAAGCACACCTGGACGCAATTTCGGTCGTCCACAAGGAGTTGTTTGAGAGTGCAATGACGTGGGATGCTCATGAGACATCCACTCTCAGGGAAGCTCGTGCGCAACCATGACGCGTACGTGCTGGTGGATTGCAGACACCAGAGCAGACATGCAATGGATCCCCAAGCGCATAGAGTTGCAAACGGCATTGAAATCATGAGCCAAATTAAGAGCTGAGAGGACCAACTAGAAGGCTGCTGAATGCCTTTCGGAATCCGGCTAACACTCACCCATCGTGTATCTTACTATCCTGTACACATCTAACTGTTTTACGGGGTACCACATTAACGTACTATGTGCGTATGCCTATTCACAACATGATGCCACCAAATTGGCCCCGATTCAACACAAAATTGTTATGATGAAGGGCGTGGAATCCAGAGAGCAGCACATTGCTGACATTGGGAGTGACAGAGACTGTGTAAATGGGCATGGCTTGGCCTCCAACAAGCATGCTTCTGCAACCGCCCAGATCTATAAGAACCCGAGTGCAGTGACATTACAATTGAGAAAACACTTAACAATATCCCTCCGTCAGGGCAGAAAGCCCTTCCTCTGCCACCACTTCGGTTTTGTTTGATTCATGTGCAGCGTGCTGCTGTGGGGCTGTGAGCTGAAGGTTGCAGGGCACATGGTGGTGGGTGGATTTTGCTGAAATACTTGCCTCCAAACAAAGCTCATTTACTGACCCACTTAATGATATTCACATGCCTGCGAATTTGATCAGACTTCATTTCTACCTTCCATCTCATTAAAGTATGTGATATTTAAGCGACTGCGAAGCAAGTGTTTCTGCCGTCTGGCATTTGAATAAGGAGATGTCTTCACCAGAGCCATCAGAAATCCGCTTTAGGGATTGAGTTAGAGTGCTGGTTGAGGGCTCACCAACACCGCTCCTGTTTAGACATTGTCAGTGCCTCTTTTCTGCACCCTCAGGTCGGTGGGACTGTGGCCAGCTGGTCTACCGGCTACGCTCTTGATGTGACCGCTCGCATTCCCTCCACAGCACCTGCCATCCAGATGAATTTGCTTGGTTTCATTGTCAGCACTGCCATTTGTCTAAACATCTTCGTCACTAGCCTCCTTCTTCTCATTCTAAAATGCTGCAAGAGCCAATTGTAGTCTCTTCTTCCATTCTTCTCATCGCTTCTTGTTATATGACTTGTTAGCACCAATGACAGCTTTGGTTGTTACCTTTGTATTATACCTTAATTTGACTGGATTTTGCCCCCCGTGTAGAGAATTGTAGCCTCGGAAAAGAGAAGTAGAGGAATGTAGGCATGCAATCACATAATTTCTTTATTGCCTTTTGAATTTGAGGATCATGTATTTTGCTGGAACATCAGGTAAGGAGGATGAATTCGCACATTCGACAGCAAATCTACCCTTCTATTACTCCACTTGCTCTTTCTTTTGACTGCCTTGCATTCATGCCAGGAAGCAAGATCATGGTCAAACACCTCGACAATGGAGGGCCTACAAAGCAGTGGAATGGGTGATGGTGAGAGTCGAGTGTTTGCTATGCGTGCCGTGAATATGACCAGATTCAGTCACCTCATCCACCCATTAAGCAATGTGGCCACTTGTGTTTCCTGATACTCCTCCCAAAGAATTGTACTTTGTACTTGCTCTACTTTGGCTGCACAACCACTGACACTGTATTTCAGAACGGAAAATTGTCAGAGTGGAGTAGCAAACATTGAAGTCTCATTTTTTTCTAAATTAACGAAGTTTCCAATGGAAATCAGCAGTCTATTCTGTCTTGTTCGATGGATTTGTCCCTAAAGTCCTTTTCACGAAAGTTGATTAAGCAGCGTACTTTATCACAGCTTGCGGTGACGCTATTCATCAGCCTCATCGCCTGCGAAGAGGCCGTCTGTGTTACTCGATGACCTTTCTTGTACTTTTAGTGTCACCAAACACTTGCGTGTATTCATTACCGAAAATGCCTAGCCATTCCTCTACCTTCCTTATTTGGGTTTTAAAAGCTTTTGTGTGGTTTCGGAAATGACTTTCTGGAATGACTTGATGTAACTTGTAAGAGCTGAATGTATGTGCTAATCTTTCCTCACCTCCTCCCCACACTGAATCATTTGCTTGCTACTTTGGGGCCTTCTTCATCCTATTCTCTCCTCTTTCATGGCACTGCGTTTGAGATAGCCTGAGAAAGGTGTACCGAGGTCATGTGTCTTGCACCACATGTTTTCCAAGATATGAAAATAGACTAGCATTATGTGAAGCACTCCTCATCTTTTGACCGGCGTATCTTCAGGTGTTGAGCATCACCTCTTCCCAGCACTGCAGATGTAACCATGCACAATTTGAAATACAAAGCTTCTTGCAGCTTTTTTCCTGTTTACTAAGCATTCACTTGTCACATCGGTTTCAGCAAAGTGGTCAATCACTACAAAGAGATCTTTCCGATAGCCAATCCCTTTATGCTAAACAAAGCAATTCGATTCCTACCCTGACATGCTCCCGATTGACTAAAGAGATCTGATGCATGATTTTGTGTCCCAACGCATCGTCACCTTTGCAATGCCCACGTCAACCCTTGGGAGATTTGCTGACACGCAAAGCTGGAGGAAGCTTAGCGCTGTACTTCGGAGAGGACTACGTGGCATTGAACACAGGTGCGAGTCGGTAGGGGCGCACGTCCGGATTGCCAATATGGCGACGGATCTAGGAAAATTCAACCCACATCTCCAAGGGACAAAAGTACCAATCGTTCTCTTGCCTCGAAAATGAATCCAGGCAGGTCAGAAGTTCAGACGGATGATTGGTAGATCACTGACATTGGCTAAGTATTCCACAGAGGATGATAGGATGATCCATCCACAAGCTGTCTTCACGAGATTGTATGAAGTAAACTCTGTGGTCTTTAGACTGAGGTGGAGTGCTTATTGGGGTCATGCAGTGAGTCGAAATGCACAAAGGGCTGCACATGCAGGCATTCGAAGTGAGTAAGTCCTCGCACTCACGGCAGCACAAAGTTCTTCCCAAAGCTGCAAGCAGGAATGCACGACGAGATGTTGGGTTTGCCAGACGCTTGGTTCGGTGACGAAGAGGAAAGGCCAACAGTTGAGCAACTGTTACATTCTCCCATTCTAACGAGATGAAAGAGATTTTAGAAGTGATTCATCATTTATTTGTGCAACGTGATTAATACCTCCTTGAAAGTACGCCTACTTCACACTGCATTGATGGCAGGGGACAGCAGTTCTCCTACCGCTGCATTCTTTTGCCTTGTCTTGCGCTCTGCTAGGCTAGTCAACCGCGCACAACACCTGAACACCTACAGGGCAACAGAGAAGTAGAAAGAACCGATCGTATCGTGATGGGAATGCTGAAAGCTTT
Organism: Taenia solium; assembly: GCA_001870725.1. NCBI lineage: Eukaryota > Metazoa > Platyhelminthes > Cestoda > Cyclophyllidea > Taeniidae > Taenia > Taenia solium. Next base: position 55,498 of record MIEF01007685.1, on the reverse strand, counting down.
CACCAAAGAGGCACAACTTGAACATTGAGGTTTAAGTCCAGGACACGACCTTATAGCGCATAGGTATACAGTCCACGCATCCACTGGTTTTTCCCAGTTCAAGATGCTCACAGGCTGCGAAATGGGATATTCCCCTGAAAATCTCCCACCGAGCAAGGAATTGGTAACCGGCATTGATTCCGACTCCGTAATATGTCTAGGAGAAGGGATAGGATAGACATTTGCTGTGTCCATGCGACGCTTACAAAGGTCTTATAGTAGACAAAAGAAATGCTACGACAAGCGCAGTCGACCCAACACCTGCCTTGAAGGAGATCTAGTTTAAACCTACAGGTTGATTCCCTTACCAGGGTAGAAGCATCTTCCTTTCTCACTCTTCCCTTTTCCACCCCTGCCATAAGAGGGCTGGTTGTAACCAGATATTAATTCTGATGTATGCAAGGAAGTATGATAGTGCAGCATTCGTAATGGGACGAGCTCTGACTCCTGAGGGGAACCACGAGAGTCCGCGACAAGTTCGAATGGTGTCCTCCCGCCTCTGGTCTACAAAGGGCATTTAAATAGCATAAGTATTACAATAGCGCTGCTGCCTGCATAGCACTGTAATCCAGCAATCCATCAAAAGCTCCTACAAATAAATATATTCAATGATATAATTGCTTTTGAAACTTACATTGCTGTGCAGCGTGCCATCGCTTCCCTGTAAACAAAAGAGGATAAATCCTCGGGCAGAATACATAATGCTTTCCAGAAGCGAATGCACAGTGGTGGTGTACCGTACCGCCTCGTTAACCGATACCGGCGGTTCAAATAGTAGCCAACTTTGTGTGCCTAGATAAAAGTATTAACTACAAAAATTTGCACTAATTCTTACGCAAATGGAATGCGTTGGCTGCCGTTTTAACTTCGCCCATTTGACAGTAATGGTCGGTGGTTTGATAAACATTCTATCCAACTTTACATTGGAATAAAATTCATCTAAATTCGGTGAAACATATTACCATTAAATGCAATTGTCTGAAATGTTTATTAAGTGAATGGGATTGCCTGGTATTTGGTCCACTGCCAGTCCCCTCAACCACTACTCTTGGGAGAAATTCAATCAAGTTGGTTGGTGTATGTGGTTGAGCGTTACAGCAAAATCAGAAGTGCTATACGAGAAGTGGCATTACTCACTTGGATGATTGTACAGGAGAAAAATAAGCAAAGTCCATCTTTGCAACTGCGCAGGCAATTCAATGTCCAACCAACATCTGCGAGGATTTGGCATGGACAACTTGGCCACCACTAATGTAACAAGCATTTTAAAGTACAACAGCTAAACGGATTCGCTTCAAAGGCTACAGTTAGACGAACATAACCATAAATAGACACCAAACCACGTAAGCTCTTTCACCTCTGCAGCTTTATCCTCTGCAGCAGTAGGTCCTAATATTGCAGGATTAGAGAAGGCATGGGATCTTGCAATTGATTTCGGGAAAGCAAATGACTCGGCCATAAGGGGAATGCTGTACGCTCACTGTGCCTTTTCGTAAAAGGTGAGGCACTTGAATACTTTTCGTATTGCTTCAAAAGGATTCTAACAGCTGTTACTCCCAACACTGCTCAAGCCGCTCCGAAGCACTGTTTCAGTGATTGTTGAATTAAACCTATGCAAGCGCAAGCTTGAGGTCAATAAGCAATGGGGTTCCCATCGAGCTTCCAGAAGGACATTCATATCTGTCTTGGAGCTGCAGCTGGTGTCCGGGTGGTAGAGTAGGCAATCCAAGTATCCTGATCCGTTTCATGCAGTCAAAATGCAGGGGTTTTGAAAGGAGGAATGCGTGTTTAAGTGCTGCTGCTCCAAATGCAGTCGAAGAAAAATAGCAATGCCTATGAGGAGCTGCAATATGTCATGTATTTACTGTAGTAGTCCATTAAAACTTTGCTAGCAGTATTCATTAAAATGTGGGCTATTCCTTGACACGAGTGGAAGACACTGCTAACAGAGTCGTAGTGAGTAGCATTGGCGTATCTGTTGAAAGACGAATGCAGAAAAGGCACAGGCGCTGATGGTGGCGGCGAGGAATGCCTTGACAAATTCGGCACATACTGAGCTCATGCGTGGCCTTCATTGGTTACCACCTCAGGCAATTAAGATCGTATGGCCAGCAGAATTTTCCTGTGCTTCAAAAGCTCGCCTCTTCGCCTTTATACTTCGACTGTGTCTCACAAATGCTCAAAAAATAAACTAATGTTTAAATAGCATTTGTTTCTATCTAGGAATAAACAAAAGTTAAAGTGTTGAAAAAACGACCCTTTTTCCTTTCCCACTAGCTACCAACGGTTAAATGGCTGCTGTCCCCATCACTAGGTGACCCTCCGCCGCTAGCACTACACTAAATAATCACATTACCACACTGCTTTTATTTTTTTGCATTCCGTGCTCGTCTTTGCCTAATTAAAGGATCCGCTCTGTTTCCTCCCTCTTCCTCTAAAAATACATAGAATGGGATCTTCCTCTGGCGCAAAAGCATACAAGTAACGACACAGAAGGTGGCGATCGAAATTGGTAAGCTGGTGTTAAATGCAAGGACTCGACAGCCTCTATCCTGTCGATTAATCTGATGGCGATCACTTCATGATCATTTATCACTCTCAGGAGACCACTGTTCCCTGCTAATGAGGGAGAGGAATTGGTACCGTCAGCATCAAATCTATGCTGAATGAAGGCTTAAGTAGCAGGCAGCTTGACCATTGAAGTATTCACTACCTCGCCCTCAAAAGAGTTTCAAATGCCTAGCTAGCATCAGGAAAACAGTTAGTTGATTGCCATGTCACTAGTAAGGATGTCAGCGCGATATACTTTGCCTTTCTATGGGAGCACTGAAGAGCACGGGTCTCGCGCGCAGCGTTGGAGGCCAATCAGAAGTAGCAGCGTTGTCTGACGTCATAGGCCGAATGCTACCATTGGCTAATGACTGGTGTCAGCGCTCGGAGCACCGCGGTTGTTCACAAGAAAATTACCACTTGGAATTAATCAAGGCACTTCGTACTATACTTGATTCTGACGTTGGGAGTCCGTGGAAATGGAACGTTAGCCCTGCCAATCTTTTACTAAACCAGATCCTTGTAAGCCTACTTACGCCCAAAATGTTCAAAATATCTAAACAAGCATCCTTTCTGACGGCATTGAGGCGATGTTCTTTCATTAAAAATTCAATTACAGGCCGCTGCTATTGTCTAGTTATCAGATGTATTGTCACCACCAGCGTATATTTTGCCATAATTTAGCATGAAGTGGGACGTCTCTGATTTCAATGTTCAGGTGCGGATTCTGCGGACACACAACATCGGACTGGATCATACAACAGTTCAGTGCATAATTTCTGCTCTTCATTCCTCTTTACATAAGCCATTTTCAGTTCGCAAATCCTACCTCCCTTTGTAGCGCCTGCTTCGCCTACAATGTTCTCGCACAGTTAGCCTTACTTTGGACAGCGTCAATAAAAATTGCAGTTCGCTTCTTTTAATTCTTCATGGTGCAGGAACCGTTTCACTCCACCTCATTCCTCCTCCTCTTCTCTTTCTTCTTTCTTTCTTCTTCATCTCTCGTTTCTCTATCCATATTCTGTTAACCTCCCTGTATACATTCAGGAGCAGCTCTGCATTATGTGGGCACATTCCTTCCTAGCACAATATTTGCTATCTTAAAGACAAATCGAAGCAAAACAAATGGATAACGGCCGATTTGTCGACTTTTTTAGTCCATCAAAAGTGTGTCCGATGGCAAAATTACTTTCCTTATTGCTTCTGATTTTAACGCTAGAATGTGCAGTGGACTGAAATACAAACATGTGATTCTCATCGCTGCTCTGAACGCCCCCTTCCTGCACGGTAGAAGTTCGCACGACTGTCCACGGTGGTTAGCTCTGGATATAAGCCCCACACGCAGTCGGTCACATTCAGGGTGTGCAGAAGATTATTCACTGATAACCTATCAGTTCCCAACAAGAGATCAGGCAGCTGAGCGAAACTGCCTCCCATCCCTACTTTTGGTGACGTGTACTCAATGGCACGATGACTTTTGATGCGTAGAAATATGGAAGTCACTAGACACACTAACTAGGCGAGGGACGAGCAGTTGGGACTACAAAAGTGCTGGTTTTCCTTCTGAAAGCCCAACTCAACCCAGCATGAAAATGCAACAGCACCAATGACAGGTTCCCAAAATAGATAGAACTACCATCATTCACTGAAAAATTTGCCCTTTATTTTGACAACTTACTAAGCTAAGCGCCATCAGGAGTCACGCAAAACTCGAACGTTAAGTAGCAAGTAGTAAGAAGCTACACCGTACAATTCAGAGTATTCAATGTAAAAGATAGATGAAGAAATGCGGCTAGCCACCACTCGGTAGTCGATTGCTGGTAGCGAGTCAACCATGAAGAATGAGTCGTGAAGCATAATCCGACAACGGCATCGGGAGAACAAATCGAGCAGCTCATGATAGTAAGGATGGTGAAGTATGTTTGGCGACACAACGATTCTGCCTCTGGAAAGTGGAAGGTGATAAGTACAATTTTGAGCAAAAGACGAGGCAATCGATGTTGAATACTGCATTAGTGAGTACCACTAGGAAACGGTGAGGAGTGAACTGTTAATATAACCATAAATCCACGAACTCAAGTCATCAGCGTAGGTGCTTCATAATTAAGCGTTTAAAACAAAACTTAAGGTCCACATCTAGTAGTGCTGCATGCGGAAATTTAGATATCTCTTCTCATTAGGAAAGCTATCAATAACAAACGTGCGATTGACAAAAATGAAAAGAGAGGAAACGCTTACCTCTGGTAAAATATGGTAAATTATGCACGCTTTATAACATTAAGACTGTGGAGAATGGGTTGTAGATAGGCGACTAGACTACTCATGTTATAAGATTACCATAAATTTAAAATGACATCAGCGATCGTTTGTGGGCATCACCGCACAAAATTTATTCACGAAAGACATTCAGACGATTGATGCTTACCATTTTAGAAGCATTTGAGTGTTAATACCTGCTAACAAACCATTCCTCCTGCTCATTAAAGGTCCTACAAGAAGATGTTTAGGGCGCCTTTGTTGTGATGAGGAGAAACCTCTCTGTCCGAGGCTCACCGAGTGCTCACTTCTCCTAAGTACAGCAGCCACTCGAGACCCGCCTTGTATCCTCGCACAATGAAGACATTCAGACGATTGATGCTTACCATTTTAGAAGCATTTGAGTGTTAATACCTGCTAACAAACCATTCCTCCTGCTCATTAAAGGTCCTACAAGAAGATGTTTAGGGCGCCTTTGTTGTGATGAGGAGAAACCTCTCTGTCCGAGGCTCACCGAGTGCTCACTTCTCCTAAGTACAGCAGCCACTCGAGACCCGCCTTGTATCCTCGCACAATGCACCATGGAACTCCAATTCCACGCGCCAAACTAGGCAAGTTTTTGCTCCTAATTTGTAGACCATGCTTCCAAACTGAATTAAATCACAGTACGAAAATGGTTTAAACGTGTGCTCTTCATCGCACACTTCTCTATCATTTGTTTTAAACCTTCAAGCAGCTTGTTCTTTACAATAGCATGCAGTTCAGGAAGTATTAAAGGTAGACTGTCATCACGGCGGTATTTGCAAAGGCACGTACAATGCAGAAAATAAATGCAAAGCAGAAAGTCACATACTACAAACGCAGCAACAGCAAGTGTGGATCATAATCTCTGCCGGTTAACTGTGCTTCTTCAGCGTTGTCTTCACCAATAATGCACTGCACGATCTCAGGATGAGCACACCCATGGGCCTCCTCCAACCGTGCTCGACAGCTCATGTCTTCTACATGGGTGGTGCTATCTGATCTGCAAAGCACACTGACAGCAGCCAGATTGCCTTTTCTTGCCGCTCACTGAAGTGGAGTGTCACCACTGTTGTCAAATACGCCAGTTTAAGCTCCGTCTCCTAGTCAGAAGCTCTGCCATTTTGGCTAGTTGCTTGTCAAATCCATTTTGAAGGCTCGAAGCATTGAATCTGCTGCACGGCCAAGGCGGATGTACGGTCCACCAGATTAGCTAGTTGCTTGTCAAATCCATTTTGAAGGCTCGAAGCATTGAATACCAATGCAAAGAGGTGTGTTCTAGAGCCATACGGAAATGGAAGTGAAAGCAGGGTTTCTGTGATCTTTGCCTGGCTTATACCACTTCTGCGACCTTTACTCAAAACAGAGCTAGCACTTACGTATGGGAGAGAGAGAAGGAAGCGTAGTTGTATGAAGCATTCCACATAAAATCCGACCGTGAGGAATAGCATCTGCAACACATTGTAATGACTGACTTCCGGCTTAACTGGGAATCCACTTCCACACACAGTTTGCAGAATCAAGTGGTAGCAATCGCTTCAGCGTTAGGACTGATATTCGAACAATGAAAGCGGCCTCATTTAAAATTTGTTATGGACTCGAATATAAGTGTGTTGATGGTGGTTCCACCGAGGTCAGCTTTGTGTGCTACACACACTTCTCTTTGCATTTCAGTGGACGCCACTAAGAATGCAAGGATGTACCTCTCTGCCTAGTAGAGCAAAGTGGTCAAATTCCCACTGTCAGGTCAGAATGCAGGAGGTGTTGCTTGAAATGCAGTAAAATAGACGCGTAAACGCACTCACTGGGGAAGTTAATGGGATAATGCACCTGTCCCAAGGCAAATTGCCTTTTGAGACAGCCACTTCTTTAGGGCGAGCATCAGAGAACACAGGTGGTTACACTGGTTAATGGAAGGAGGAGATGACTGAATCTGGTCATATCCACGGCACGCATAGCAGACACTTGACTCTCACAATCTTCCTACCCAAGTCCCTCACCTATCCCACTGCATTGTAGGCACTGCATTGCCGAGGTGGTTGCTCATAAGCATGCCTTTAGGCATGAATGCAAGGCAGTCGAACGAAAGAAGGGATAGAAAAATAGAAGGGTAGATTTGTTGTCGAATGTGCAAATTCATCCTCCTTACCTGCTGATTCCGCAAGATAAGTAATCTTAAAGTCGAAAGGCAATAAGGGGTTATGTAATTATATAACAATAACATGCTTAGCAACTGTAATCCCTTCAATTTAAAGCCCTCTGCAAGAGACGATAGTCTTGAAGCGAGTTCTAAAGGCAAAATCACCCGACGATTTCCATTGAAATGGTGCAACAATGTAGCAGAGGAGAGAAGTGCATTTATATCAAGGGATCAAATTGCGTAATAGTAGACCAAAGAATAGGAATGGATGCTGTTTCAGGGGGCCCATGGCGCAAAAGTGGATGTATGCTAAGCCTTTCTGACGAATGTTCTTCAGTGCGCTGCAACAATGATGCTGCTGTGGCTACGCTTTGCACTTCTTTACAGTGCTTCCCATTCTACAGAGTGGCGACTCAAAGCCTCGAGGAGATGGCTGCTCCACATCCACCGAATCGCCAGTCTGCCTGGTCTTACCTCACGTTTCGACGACTTGGTGATTTGCACTCTCCATACTACGCAAACGGTTCGTTCTGCTGTGTCTTCCCAAGGCTTCTCATCCAGCCAGCCTTCCAGCTGAACACCTAGCCAGACATTTACAACCAAGAAATCTACTCTACACTCGGTAGGTAAACAAGTTGGGTGCAGGCGCCCCTCTTGTCGGCATCAACTAAAGTCTTCACATTTCACGCAATTTGCCAATGTTGCCGAGCAGCTGCAAATGCATTGCGCCCATTGTAGCGCGCATAGCCATCTTTGAAGTCAATAAATGCCGTTGGTCTACAGGAGCTTTCATTATTGGCACACTCATAGAATGGGAGAGTGGTAGCCTGGCTATGGATTAGGACAATTTGTTGTCGAAGAGAGGCTTAGAGAAGTAACTGACCAATTGATGTGCTCCTTGCCTTCTCCATGGATCGAGCTCCTGCCTTCAAATGCGCTCAGCATCGTTGCTGTGCAACGGGCAAGTTGCACGCAACCCCACGGACTTAGACGTCCTAGGCTACTGCACATAGCACAATGCATCCATTGAAGTGGATGATATTAACTAATGAAACGAGCATGACGCAGTGCTCAAGAAGACGCAGTAGGATGGAAAGCACTGTTATTGGGGTGGGAAGGGGGAAGAGAGTAGAGGGAAAGGGGTGGTGTAAGTGCATGGGGAAATTGAGGGTGGTTGGGGTGGAAGTCCTTAAAACGTTCACTGTCTAACAACAGCAACTGTCCGCTTCGGATTCCCACAACTGCGTAATACTGAGTGTTGGCGCCACCTCATCCAGCGCATCTCATTTAGCACCATTTCTTTCAACCCGCCCTCTTCCTCCGTGTCGGAACAGACAGTCCGTCATCCTAGACACATGGCTGCCGAATCAACGCCACATGCTTCGACGTCTTTCGCGAGTTCCATGGCTTGCACTATTCATGTTCTCATCAATGAGTCTTTCCTCCAGCCATGAAATGTCCTCTTCAATCTAAGGAAAGGTAAAGAGGAAGACAAGAAGGATGGTGAGGAAGGAGAGGGGAGGACACAGGTGGCAGGAAAAGGCAAATTGTGTGAGAAGTGGGTGAGTGACGGAGTGAAAAGGAGAACTCAATCAACCAGCCTGCCAACCCACCATGCGACAAACAAACGGTCAAAGGAGAGCTTACTGAGTCCAGAATGCAACTATTTACCTGGCCGTCTGGTAGGTCGCGTTCGGAGAAGAAGAGGAGACGACTATGTCAGCAGACCTGCACACAATCACGCGCACACACACGCAAACAAATTCACGTTCAAACCTCTCTTTGCACGACACCAATCAAGACGACTATCCGGAAGGACAAAAGAAGGAATTAGCAATGGTACACACACGAAGTGGGACAGACAGAGAGGAAGGAGTGGGGTGGAGCAGTGGGGGAGATGTGCGCATACTTACCGGTTAGTGTAGACCACCGGATGGAGGGAGTGTGTGCAAGGAGGGAAGAGAGAGGTGAGCAATGAGGTGGGGAGGCAGGAGGTGCGCCAAACTATGCAATACGAAGTGAAATTAAGGTGGAAGGCGCTCACCTTCGCTGTGGGGGGGCATAGCTGTTGGAGAAGAGTAGGTAAGAGAGGGAGGAGGAGGCGGCAGAACTGAAGTGGGGTGGTTTGGGACCAACTGCAGAAAAGATTAAATAAAAAAGAAAGATGAGAATGATGGGAATAAGGCAATGTGAGTTGGTTTAAAGCAGCTTTCGGACATTAGCTAAATCTGCTCGACACTGGTGTACTCTGGTGTATTCTGCGTCCCGCCTTGTATAGGACATGAATTCCTTCTTCATCACCATCATCCTGATCATCAGCATCAGCATCATTGTCACACAACATGGCATGTTGACGAATGAGGCAAGTGGGGAAGGAATGGCAATCACCAAAAGGACGATGGCGAAGGATGAGGTGGGGGAAGAAGGAGGAAGAGGAGGAATAGGAGGAGGAAAAGGCGGTGGAGGTGGTGAGGAAGCGGAAATGGGTTTCGATAAAGAGACGATGAGCGAAAAGTAAGGCATCCAGTGGAATAAGTCCTTCTGACGTCGCTGGAATGGAAGCACAAAAGACGGCAAGAGAATGACAAATAGGCGGCACTCATTCCTCTACTTTCTGTGAGTTAAATATATGAAGCATGCACAGTAAGGCATAATGAAAGATGCTGCACTTCAGATCACATCCAGTAAAGTGGGAGGTGGACAAAAAGGAGAAGATTTTGAAGAGGAGACGCATCAAAGGTGGATTGAAGTGGAGCATGTGAGAGGGTGAGGAGGCAAGAGGCTCCCGTTCCGCCACCTCGAATTCGTCGACGAACCTCGATGCTATGTGTGTACATTGGGCCCTAATATCTACCAGGCAAAAGGGCAATACCTCAATGCATGTGGCCTGCAGTTGCGTTAAGTTGATTTTTGGCTTGACAAATGAGGAGGCCTTAAGGTTGATCTGAATAGTAGATCATGAAGACGGCTACCCACCCATCCTCCAGTTCTCTCCCAATCCATCCCACTCCAGCATTCTTGGCCACTCTAAACCACTCTCATTTGATTTAGTCCAGAGCAGTCTGGTCTAGTCAAGCGTAGTCTTGTCCAACGTGCTATGCTGCGTCCAGTCTCCTACATCTGCTCCTGCTCCTACTCTTCCTGTCCATTTGACAAATTGTAGTCGCGTGCTAGAGCCACTGGAGATAGTAGCAACGTGGTGATGGCTGTGCCTACATAAAAGTACATGGCAACTCAAACCTGAATATTGCTACAGAGCTGACAGAGGTGACTTCCTTGTGGCTCTCCCTAATTCTGTATTTACGCAAATCCTCCTCTCGCACCAACCAGGACAAGGGCGATGAGTGCACCTCTCCAATGGAGGCGAAGTAACACGCTTGTTCAGGTGAAATGGACAAAGGAATGGGAGAGTGAGGGCAGGAGAAGAGACGAGGAGCCGAGAGCAGGAAGGAAGGAAGGGAGGTTGGGGCAATGTCATTGCTTCATGTCTATGCAAAAAGCCAGGGGAGGAGGAGGGGTGGTGGTACAACTTAACCCAATTTCTACTACTTCCATCACCTTTGGTCATTCGACTTCCTTGCAACGGTGATATGGGAGTTTAGGTCTGGGGAGGGGAAGGAGATGCACACAGTGGCAGCAGCAGCGGCAACGGTGGAGGCAACGGATGTGGAGGATGAGAAGGAAAGTGAAGACGAGTAGGGCGATAGAAAACAGCACCATGGTGCTGCCTATGAACTGAGTGGTGCAAACGAGAATGAGACGGAGAAGAGAGATGAGTTGCAGAAGTCTTTGCAACGCGTAAGTAAGCATATCTGGCAGTTGAGCGTGTAACTGACGTCTGCGCAGTTGACATGTGTGTGAAATCGATCAGTGGCACGTGTCGCGTCGTGTTGAAAATAGCGCCTGATGGTGTCAGTCGGCTTAGTACAACCATCCTCCTGTTAGGCGGTTTAGTGACAGCAGGGTCCACTTTCCATTGTGCTTCCCTACTTTGGTTCATTATCTAGAAACCCTTAGCACATTAGGAGGTGGAGGAGGAAGAGAAGGTAAAAGAAGAATTGGAGGCCTACTGATACTAACGTGCTGTAACACGAGTGCGTCAACATGACGAGAGTACCGGTCTTTGGATTCCCTTCCCTTTCCTCATATGCTTGTTGGCTCTCACCATGCCATCGCCCACCTCACCGAGAACACTGAGTGAGACTTGGTTCCTCATCACTGCCAGGATTGGTCAGTACTGCCGATGGCGTGCAAGTGAGGGTTAAGGGCGTCAAGATCCCTTTGACTGCTTGGTTGTGGGTCTCATATTCGCAGAACCCTGGCTTTGGGAGCCACTTCATCAGCCGGCGCTCCTCTCACGGCATCACAGCTTCGAATAGGTCCCTGTCCTCCGTGTCTGCGCAGGCAGCCAGTGTTTTCTGGCCATCATACGAGAGACAAATCACTGACACCCACTGTGACAGCTTTTGTCACTTAGATGGCCAGCATCGTTATGCATTCGGGCATTTCTTCCCTCCCCTCATCCCATTACGAATTATCTTCTTCTGCCTGAAAGCAGGAAGGAAGAAAGTAAGGAAGGAAGGGAGAAAGAAGCGGTGAGGGAATTGAAGGAAACCATTGGTGGGAGAAGAAGAAAATGAAGAAGGCACATAAAGTGAGGCAGGTAGTTGAGTGGGTTGGTGAGTGGAAGAGTGGTGACGAAGTGACGGGTTGAATCAATCTAACGTCGGCACTCATGCAGACATCGCCTCTGCAACGCTATCACTGCCATGGCGTTGGCAAGGCTCTCCACTATCCACTCTCGCCTTAGAGGACAGAGGCGACGATTGCACCTCTCCGTTGGAGGCGAAGTAACACGCTTCTTCAAGTGAAATGGAAGAAGTAATGCGCCCGTTGAATTGAAATGGACGAGGAAATGTGTGGGTGAGGAGAAAAGAGGGGAGGAGAGAAGACGAGGAGCAGAGGGCGGGAAAGAAGGAAGAGTGGTTGGGGCAAGTTCATCTTCTCATGTCTATGCATAGGGCGGTAGATCTGCCTTCGTCATTTCTATCGCTCTCCAGTGCTTACCTTCACCCACTCTTCTTGCCATGAAGCCAAATGAAATAGGAAGGAATGACTTGACTTGGTGACGGGACTATCAATTTCTCTCCACCCATACGCTTTCAGCAAATACCCTTTTTCTTTCCTCTCTTGCCATGCCAATCACACTGCCATACCACTTAGCACAATGTTAAATCACTGCATGCAAACGTGGTAGGAATGTGAAAGCATGCGTTCGAACGGGGAGAGGAGGAAAAGTGTAAGGCGGAGGATAAAAGGAGGAGAAATAGTGCCACAGCTTGCCCCTAATCCCTACTATTTCTATCTCCTTTGGTGCTCCTACTTCCTTTCAAAGGTTATGTGGGAGTTGAAGTCTGAGGAGGCGAAGGAGAGGCATGCGGTGGGAGCAGCAGCGGCAGCAGAGGTGGATGACGTGAAGGAAACTGAAGGCGAGTAGGACGAAAGAGAACGTCACGGTGGCGCTGACAATGAACTGAGTGGAGCAAACGAGGATGAGGCGGAGAAGGGAGATGAGTGACAAAAGGCTTTGCAACGCGTACGTAAGCATATCTGACAAAAGTGTAGGATTATTGGTCAGTCGGTCAATAGCCACTGATGACCTTGGAGAAGAATGGCGCTAACTGCAAAGCTGTATGTAGTTGCAGTTTTGGGCAAAATGTGGGAATCTATTGCATTGGCAGTTTACTTGGGTGGAAAGACGGGTTAAGGTGGAAGGAGATGAGTGTAGAAGGTGAGAGCCACACCAGATCACTCATTACAGTGGCATTTGATTTGCCAATGCATGAGTGGGGAAGGAAGGGTAATAGTATGGAATGAGATGGACTGGAATGGAAAAGAGCCATGAGAATAGCACAGTGAGGAATAAAATGAAACTGGTGATGAGGAAGTTATTTGCTTCTATATTGCTCCGATGTTGACGTTTACACAGTGCTGCATTTGGCAGCACACACTCACTGTCAATGATCTGTGCACGCTTGAATTCCAACCATTCCTGTCTTTTTATCCAGCATAGAGGGTATTCCGTGCATTTTTCATCTTCCTAAATAAATCACGCAGTCTTTGACCTTTGATCCCTTCAATCTTGTGTAAGGAGGACTAAGATCTGGCGCAAATCCTCATTCAACGGAAGTAGTGGAGTGACTTTGCCTGTAGACATCGCTTGTAGTTGACCGTCTCTCACATTGGGCTTCAAAAGAAGGAATCGCTTGTTGTTAAGCATGTTATTTTCATGTAATTACATAATCCCTTATTGTCTTTAGAATTTAAGACTAGTTATTTTGGGGAGTCAGCAAGTAGGAAGGGCGCACGTCCGGATTGTTAATATGTTGGAGGATCTAGGATAACTCAACTTACATTTCCAAAAGGTCAAAAGCACGAACCCTTCTCCTGTCTCGAGAATGAATGCAAGCAGATCAGAAGTTCAGACAGGTGGCTGGAAAACCCCTGATATCGGCTAAGTATTCCACAGAGGAAGATGGGATGACCCATCCCCGAGGCATCTACACAGGATGGTATGAAATAAAATTTGACGTCTTTAGACTGGGATAGAGTGCTTATAGGGGTCGTACAGTGAGTCGAAGTGCACAAACGACTGCACATGCAGGCATTCGAAGTGAGTAAGTCCTCGCACTCACGGCAGGACAAAGTTCTTCCCAAAGCTGCAAGCAGGAATGTATGTGAACTGACAGTTATTTGCACATCCGTTTGCACGACGAGATGTTGGGTCTGCCAGACGCCTGGTCCGGTGACGAAGAGGAAAGGCCAAAAGTTGAGAAATTTCTATATTCTCCTATTTTTTACAAGGTAATCGGCATTTTGGAAATGGCTCATCAAGTTGTGGGCAATGTGAGGAACATCTCACTGATAGTACATCTACTTCACTTTGCGTTGATAGTAGAGGACAGCAGTCTCCCTACCATTGCAGCCCTTTGCGTTGCCTTACGTTCTGCTAGGTCTGTCACCCAAACACGACATCTGGGCATCAACAGGGCAAGGAACAAGTAGAAAGAACAAATCGCACCCCAATGGGACTGCTGAAGGCTTTTGTCAAAGAGACACAACCTGAAGATTGGGATTTAAGCTTTTGACGTGACCTTCCAGGGTATAGGACCAGGGTTCACGCATCAGCTGGTGTTTATCAGTTCAAGATGCTCACAAACTGCGATTTGAGACTTTTCTCCGATAACCTCCTACCGAGCAAGGAAGTGGCAACCGATGTTGCCTAGGAATCCGTACTGTGTTTAGAAGAAGGGATAGGATAGGCGTTTGCTGTGTCTATGCGACACTTACAAAGGTCTTGTAGTAGACAAGAGAAATACTGCGATAAGCACAGTCAACCCAACACCTACCACGACAGGGATCTAGACCAAAATTTCAGGCCAATTCCCTTACCATTGTAAACGGATCTTCTTTACCCCTCTTCCCTTCTTCCACGCCTGCTATTGGAGGGCTGGGTGTTACGATACTTATTTGTTGTGATACATACAGGAAAGCGTGGTAGTGAAGCCTTTTTGACGAAACTAACTCTGACCTCTGAGGGGAACCACGCGAGTAAGCGACAAGGTTGAAAAGTGTCCTCCCGCCTCTGGTCTGCAAAGTGCGTTTAAAGAGCATAAGTACTACAATAGTACCATTGTCTGCACCGCATTGTAATCCAGCGACCTATCAAAAGCTCTTCTAAATAAACAAGTTCGTGACTTTATTTGCTCTTTCCACTCACATTTCTGTGCAGCGTCCCAACACTTCCCTGTAAACAAAGAGGATAAATCCTGGGGCAGAATTCATAACATTTTTCAGTAGAAAAGTTACAATGGTGGTGTACCGTACCGCCTCGTTGATTAGAACTGACGATTCCACCAACAGCTATCTTTGTACGCCTAGATGAAAGCATTAGTTATAAAAATTTGCACTAATTCTTACGGAGATGGAATGGGTTGGCTGCCATTATAACCTAGACGTGTGAGATGATTCCCGAAGACTGATGTCGTATTCATATATTTCGCCCTATTTACATTGGTATTGGGTAGTTTGATAAACATTTTATTCAACATGACGTTAGAATAACATTCAGTTAAATTCGATAAAGAAATGTTACCATTGCATGCAATTGTCCGAACTGTTTATTAAGGGAATGGGATCGCTTGGTATTTGGTCCACTGCCAGTCCCCTCAACCACTACTCTTGGGAGAAATTCAATCAAGTTGGTCGATGTATGCGGGTGAGCGTTACAGCGAAAACAGAAGTGCTGTCCGAGAAGTGACCTTACTCACTTAGACAATTGTACGGGAGAATAATAAGCAAACTCCATCTTTGCAACTGCGCAGGCAATTCAATGTCCAACCAACATCTGCGAGGATTTGGCATGGACAACTTGAACACCACTAATGTAACAAGCATTTTAAAGTACAACAGCTAAACGGATTCGCTTCAAAGGCTACAGTTAGACGAACATAACCATAAATAGACATCAAGCCATGCAGTCTCTTTCATCTCTCTAGCCTACTCCAATATCTGGGAGACACGGGTAGTGAATCCCTCGAGTGGCCTCCTAAACCCATCTGTGAGCTGATCACAAGCCAATCTTCTGCAGCGGTAGGTCCTACTATTACAGAAGTGCAAAATAAGCGGACGATGACTGGATGCCTATGCAATTTTAGCCCAATAGAAATGTTTCTGATAACAAAATACTTTCCCTATTGCTTCGGATGTCGGCGTCGAAATGTGGAGTGGAGTGCAACACAAGCATCTGATTTTCAGCTTTGTTCTGGCCACCTACTTCCTACACGGTACAGGCTCATGGAACTGTCCACCATGGTTAGTGCTGGACGAACACCCTACATTTAGTCAGTCATATTGAGGGTGTGCGAAAGATTATTCACTGACAGCCTCTCAGTTTGCAACAAGAGATCAGGCCCGTGAGCGAAACTGTCTCCCACCCCTACACTCAGTGACGTGTTCTCAATAGCACGGTGCCTTTAAGGCGTAGAATTATAGAAGTCATTGGACGCACTGACCAGGCAAGGAGCCAGCACTTTAAACTTTGCAGTTGGAGAACAAAGCGAGTAACTGGTGAAAACAGGGATGGTGGAATGCGTTTGGCGACACACTAATTCTGCCTCCGGAACGTGAAAGGTGTAGTGTACAATTTTGAGCAAAGGACGAAGCGATTGACTGTGAATATCGCATTTGTGAGTGCCACTGGGCAACGGTGAGGAGTGAGCTGTTAATATAACCAGAAATCCACGAACTCAAGTCACCAACGTAGGTGCTCCAGAACTAGTCGCTTAAAACAAAAACAAAACATAAAGTCCACGTTTACAATCTAGAGCTTAGGATGATGACATGTGCAGAATTTTAGGTGCTTCTTCTCATCAGCAATACTGTCAGTAACAATCGTAAGGTTGACAAATTGAAAACTGACTAAACGCTTAGTCCTAGTAAAACATGGTGAATTATGCACGCCTAAGCAACATTGGAACTCTGAAGGAATGTGTTGCAGATAGATGATTGGACTACTCATGTTATAGGTCCCCATACATTTGAAATGCACTCAGCTATCGTCTTGGGCATCACTCCACAAGAGATGTGCACAAGAGATATTCAGGTGATCGCTACTTGCCGCATTTCAGTAGCATCTGAGTGCTAGAACCTGCTAATAAACGATTCCTCCTCTTCATTCACGATACTGCAAGAAGACTTTTAAGGCGTCTTTGTTTTGAACAGAAGAACCTTCATTGCCCATGGCTGATCTACTGTCTGCATGAAAGTAGTGCCACATGAAACTCGCCTTGTATCCTCGCACAAATGCGCCATGAAAACTCCAATTCCACACACCACACTAGACAAGCTTTTGCTTCCATTTTAACAGACCATGCGTCAAAGTCGAGTTACTTCACAGTGTGGAACGTGGTTTGAGCATTGATGTTCATCGCACACATCTCGATCATGTGTTCAACACCTCCAAGTTGTTTGTTTCTTACAATATCAAGGCTCACCAACATCAAATAAGAAATAATCATTTATGAAACAGACTTGAGACACAAAGCTTTGACTTCCCTGAATATCAATTTTAAGTTAGAGCATTTGAAGTATGTAAATGGAGATGTTTTATACAATGCATGCACTGCATGGAGTGTATATGTCAGACGCTTTTCGCAGCAGCATTTGCAAAGGCACGTGCTGTGAGACAAATAAATGCAAAGCATTAGGTCACTTACTACAGAACCAGCAACAGCAGGTGTGGATCATACTCTCTGCCGGTTAACTGTGCTTCTTCAGCCTTATCTTGACCAATAATGCACTGCACAATCTGAGGATGAGCACACCCACGGGCCTTCCACATATGTGGTGCTATCTGCTCTGTGAAGCACACTGGCGGCAGCCGCATTACCTTTACGTGCTGCTTGACGAAGAGGTTTTTCACCACTGTTGTCAAATGTGTTAGTTTTAGCTCCGTCTCTTAGTCAGAAGCTTGTCAAATCTATTTTGAATACTCTGAGCAATAAATGCCCATGAATAACAGTGAATGATGTCTTACGCGCATCGAAGGCATGCACAAGTTAATCGTGGCATTCATCACAACAAAAGTACCGCACCTCAACCACGGTCAACACACTGGCCCACTGCTACCACTCATTTGCGTTTGCAATTTGTTGGTTCACGTCACAAGAGGCATGTCTGCAATCTTCTTACAACAAATTTCGATTGCTTAAACAACACGCTAAAATTGTACCTCTTCTTCAGTGTGATTTTAAACGCATGGAAGTGGAGGTGATGGTGGACTTTCCAATGCACAAGTTTCATAATCACATTTATGCCGTAGTAGTAGTTCTGGAGTACGCCCATGCAAAGTGAGTAAACAGCCTAAAATTCTGCTGCATCAATGAGATCACGAATTGGAATGTGTACACACTGGCTCACCTGAAACACACTTCTAGTACACAAGTGCCTGTAATTAGCTGCAAAACACTGCATGTAATGTGCTTGTCTTAAGTTGGCTATTTCGCCTCCAATGTCGGTGTTGTTTAACATTTCATCACAATGAGACGCGAAAAAAGCTTGATTATGTACAGCAACAAAGAAAAGTAGCCAACCATCTCTCCCGGTTCCTCGCTACTACTATTGTAATCAAACGGCACCGACGACGACGACACCCACTGCATAGTTTTGGAACAGCAGAGGTAACCGTCACCCAAGATTCAGAGTCTTTCCTCACTGATGGGTCTGCCGTGTGGTCGCTAAGCTTATGAATGCGAGGAAGACGGTGACGCACTACATCACACTTTTGCGGCCTCCATCTTTTGTGACGTGGATGAGCATTCCAATAGCAGCTCTACATCCATTGAACTTGAGGGGGAGAAGCTGACTGACTCCTGCCGCTAATGCAACGATACCACCTCCCCAAAAGCAAAATGGTGCAAGTTGACCTCACTTGTGTTACTTCCATCGTGCATGGACATATCAGCCAGTAGGCTCAACGTGGACGACTACAAGCTTCTCATGAATTGTGAGTGGCATCGGTAGGCGGCCAACGGTTACACCGTCTTCACCTCCAATTCGCTTACGAGACGATGAACGAGAAAATGTAATGTCCATCTCTTACAATCAGGTGTGGCGCGGGGCATTTCAGGATTTCAAAGACACAAAAGAGCGTGCTGATCGCTGTGGCGATGATGCTAAGGAATTATGAGACATCTGCGATGGAGACATTTCTTTGGACCGAAGTGACGCCATCACCTCTTGTTCGTTCAGAGGAAATCGCATGACGACGGTAACGACAATGTCGGCAGTCGTAAACCAGCTGAGGGAACTGGGTTTGCTGAGCTGGACGTAAATAGAAGTGAAGGTGATTTCCAAACATCTGGACGATCAGAATCTTCTAGGCGGAAGCGACGGCAAGCTCAACAAGAACGTATGGCTCAAAGGAATGAGAAGACAGGAGTCCCTTATGAGGAATTCAGGCAGACCTGTCCCCAGAGTCGAAAGTATCCGTTTGCGAAGAATAAACCAAAGGAGATCAAGTATTACCTGCAAAGAGAGACACCGAGTGTAAATTCTGCGCACACTTCAAATGCACGCTAACGTCAACCTTTGCTGGCCTGTCGAATACTGTCAGGCTGCTTGAAAATGCTGAGGTCAAATGCGTAATGCTGAATTGATCCGGTTGCGTAGAGGCACGGAATTCAAGAGCAGCCTCAATGAGGAATAGAGACTCTACTGCGACTACCAGGTCTGCATGCATGGCGCATTGCAGACAGGTAGTTCTGCTGAGGCATTTGCCGATTATCTTGCCTAATCCACGCTTGTGTAAGTATGATTCCACCAGTTGTCATACAACACGTCAGGTACATTTGAGCTGACGCCCCGTGATCCCATCTGCCGCCATAGCACACACGATGCAGCAGCGGAAGCCATCGGCGCTCCACCATTCGGCTTTTATCACCAGTAGTACTGGCTGGGCGGACAAACGCTGGTTGCCGGTTGCCTTTCTTCTGTCTACTTCTTAAACTATCCTCAATACGCACTTTTTAATTTCGCCACCTATGCAGCACTTTGGTTAGCTTCCACCAACCACATAACACATCTTTCCAAAAGCAGTCGCACTGTCAAATGACACAGATAGTTGACTTGTGCTTTAGTGGCGTCGCCCTAATTCGACACTCCATCGAATGTGCAAACTGGTCGTTCCCGCCTATGCCGACTTCACGCAATACTATCTGTGGTAGTACATACACTCCTGCTCCATGATGCGCTGCAAGACTCAGTTTGCTAAATCTCACTTCGCCTGCACTCTGACGCATGTCTGGGTCCCCAAAGAGCAGTGTAAGCATCTGCTTGACCAATGCAAGTACGAACACAACAGCCACACATTGCGACAACAACAAGCAACTGTAGCTTCCCTTATCGGAGGCTCAGACATCTGTGCTGCCCAAAGGAGGCTTTGTAGTTAAAGGGAATGCAATGATCACGACTATGGCTGGAGCTGAGTGTGTAGTTTCTAAGAGGCATCTGCAACTCGTCCACGAGTGACTCCGTCTTGTCATCAGCATTAAAAAATCATGTGCATTAATTGTACGATTTAAAGTGTAGTAATTAAGATTGTGGAATGGAATCTCTGGTGCATTGCTAGTGTCTTGCGCCATTGTGCATGTGCACATCATGTTTTGTCGTCTCCGTGGAGCTCAGTCTCTTCGCGCAGACTGGCATGCATTTCGTGCATTTGATCGAGGTCAGCATGACAAATTGTGCATTAACTTACATCACATGGAGGGCAACTTGGCAGTGTTCGAGATTAAAGCATTAGCATTCATCACATCCACTGTCTTAAAGGGTATTAGTAGTGGAAAAGCAGCGAATAGGCGTCACTGACGCCGTCCTGATGCTTAAGCTTGTGAGAGAATTGTGGTATGATCCTTGCTTTCTATTGACAAACCTCCCAAAGGAATCAGTGCATGAGCTAATTTAAGAGCTGTACAACTTCAAAAGAATGCCCACACTAAAAGAGTTTGGTGGGGGCAAGATTATATATACGTATACATATACATACACATTTATATATATTTCTGACACAAGGGCAGATGTTGATGAAAGAGCTTGCTGCAAAGGGCTAAGGCATACTCTTCACTCCCCTCACTGCACTGAAGTGACCTATCGGAAAGGGTCTATTCTAACAGATCGAAATTAAATCACTCGTGTTTTCAAATAGGATATGGGAAATAAAACCTTCCCACCAGGCAGTCATCTGTAGTGCTTTCTTTGTGATGTTCACCAAACACTCCATTGAGGGTCACCACGTGAGTGAAAATTTTCGCTCGCATATTTTATAATGAAGAGGTAACGCGATGTTAGCACTGCTCTAATGATCTTCCTTTTTACATTGTCACATGCGAATGGCGTGATGAGTTGACAGATTTGCGACGTCTTCGACAGAGAGATCGGGTGCTCCCTCAATGAGTGATTCCAGATTCCCACGTTCATCTAAGAACATTAATTTAATGTGCTGGCGATCAAATGTCAGCATCTCGCAGCTTGAACTGGGCTTCTTGTTGTTTCGTTGTAACAGGCACTACGAAGTGATGATTACATTGACAAGAACGATGCCATTCATGTTTCACCTGTCTCAGTCATTCTCTCTTTTGTGCTAGCACGTTGTTTGTACATCACCACTAAGTCCAATCGGAGGTGGCAAGAATGAGGCAAGACGAGGCTTTGAGTGCCTTAGGCTGGTAAGACCGAACTTATTTACGTGCAAGGCAGACTTACCAAGTGAGAGGGTTTCATAGATTTGAAAGTGTTGCGATCCTGTAGGTGCCACCTGATGTAGTACCATGATTGATAAAACACCAAACAAAATGTGCACTCGTGTTTTACCATTTTCGAACCTCAAAATTGAACCGAATTCGTGAACACTACACTACCTTACATAATCCAGTGCACGTCTTACAGCAGCCTTCCATACCTCCGTTAATCTTCTAAGTGTAATAGCAAATGTACTCACAAAGAGAGCCAAAATCAGGCCATTTGTTAGCATTTTTAAAGTCCTGCTGTTTAGAGGGTGTGCCTTTTCTGCGTCCACATTGACCTCATATATACGTATGTAAAATTCTTTTTTGTGTAAACAATTGTTGCAAATATTTCGCACATTGTAAGATCCAAAACGCAAGACTTCGGATCCCATTTGTTCTTTCACTCCAGCTTGGTGAGTCTGTGCTACTTGTCTTCGCTTAAATCATGCCTTCAATAATGCGAACAAAAAAGCGTTGGAAGGACTCCATGGCGCTGCTAATAGTGACTGGGTACTGGCTGTGCAGTGCCGAGTTGGGAAGTTCCATCGCCTTTGAGAGGAGTGAAATCACCACTTGGTTAGTTTTTCTTTGTTCTATGGGAACAAGGAGCAAAAATGCTTACACCCGCATCACTGCTACGCGCAGAGGTCGTGAGATCTTTGGTTTTACACTGAATAAAGTAACTCGTCAGTCACCTACCCATATCAGCGTCGGTTAGTCTGTAGTGAACACTGGCTGTCACATGCTACTGATTTTAATTTAGTACTACTGGCATCTAGTCGATGGCTCTTACATGCAACACTCCACATTCAGGTCGGAAGGCAACATTTTGCAAACAAAATGAAAATATCTACAAAAGTAAGCATGCATTTTAAATGGGGTAAATTAAATTTCCAAAGGGTTGTTTTAGGCGAAGAGGCTTGGAGATTCTTCCAAAATCTTGCATTGCTTAGTCGTCCTCACACATTGCAGCCAAAATCGCAAGCATTGGAAAGGACTAATTAGCAAAAGTCACCACTCTGTCCTGTCTCCAGGTTAGTTAATTGAGTGAAACATCCACTGTCTGACTAGACGCTTCTTTATGTTTCTTTTGCATGGAGAAGGCCCTGCTATGGGTTTTCGGCAGCCATTGAAAACTACGCCATCCAATCTTTACTTCTCTTCAGTGGTTCCAGGCTGTTCGGCTAACCATGCAAGTGTCAGTGAGGGCGAATAGGTTGTTGAGATGCGTTGATGCTGTTGTAACAGAGCCAGGCTGCGTCACCTCTTACTATCAGGCCATAAAATGAGATAGGCCGTAGAAGTGTGCACTGAATTGCCTACATTGGTCCTGGTGGTATTAGCGATGATGATGGTGATTAGGGAACAAAGAAGCAGGAGGAAGACAATGAGTGCAATGGCGATAGTAGAAATAATGGGAGTGAAGGCACCACCACACAACTGCAAGAAAACGGCCGACAAGAAGTGAATTCTCTCGATGCCCACTTTGATTAGGTAAATGATTCCTAAACGCTCACTCGGCGAAATAGCGATGGAAATTAAATGAAAGCAAGTTAGGGAAAACAAAATAAATTCTTCAGTCCTCCATAAATCTCTGCACTGCTCATCACTCTTTGGATGCCTTGAGGAGCGTTAGGAAGAGTTGCAATTTCCACCTTTTATTTCAAAGCTATTGCAGTGCAGCCCCATTCTCCTCACTCCTTTTGTGCTACCGTCTCTCATCTTGCTATCATATATTCCTATTTTGCCTCTCACTGTCAGATCTCTCACCTATGCAAAGTTATCGAGTTTGACTACATCGTCCAGAGGCAACTCTATCCTATCCACGGTAGCCCGCCTGGGAAGGCACTGTGTGATTCAACATCCACCCCACCTTCTCAACTGTCGATGCTATTTCTCAAGTCAACATAAGTCGCCCCATTTGCACTACATGCTTCTATATTTTGCATCCTGAATTTGTTGCAAAATAACCAAGTAGCAGTCGTGTCAATCAGAGCTGAGCAAGGGGTGGACACCTTGGTAAGTTAAAAAACAAGCCAAACGCAGCTAATTCCGATGAATGTAAATAATTCAAGTTACCAAGCTGCATAACGAGTAATTACATTTTACTCAAGAACAATTTTGAACACATAACGCCTCCCACCCAGCTACCGCAGCCGCTTCTGAATCTAAGTGCAAGGTGAAATGCAAATTAGGGTGGTGCTTTTCACTGAGACTACTTTCTACCTCCTTCAGATGACAAAAAGGGCAAGTGGGTAGCCAGTCACCACTTTCACACCATACAATCCTAACGAGCCCCACATTTACAGTGACCTGATGACTTAAGTTAATCCAGCAACTCGACACCACCTCCTGCCCACTCACCAACGTCTGCTAGCGCATGAGAAATTCAGATACAGCCTCACTGATTTCCCCAATCCACCAAACATGCAAACAACCGCGATAGCAAGCAAGTTAGCTAGCGAGGCAGTCAATCGATGCGTCCAGCTCAAATTGAAATCTGAGGCTTGACATTCTCATTTAACGCAGCCGCACGCACTCTGATGATGAATGACGGACCTGTGAAAATGGAAGCGGAAATGGCGTTGAAGCTGCTAGTTGCAGCCTTTCATTTGAACTTCGCTTATTGGCAGTGGAGCCGAGTCCACCGTTGGCGCAATGGCTAGCCGCGGACCGCAATTGCAGCTGGTAAGACTCACTTTCTGTCTCTATATGTGCTCACACATTGCAGACCGGTTGTTCCTCCTGCCCTTATCACTGCCCTTTTACACTTCCCGTGCAGAATAACTTTTGTGTTTGGATTGGGTTGGTGGGTTGCTGCCGATCCTACCACCACCACCACCGAAGCCATTATGGGCAAAGACACCTGAGTCGCCATCGTATTCACTTCCGCCACCACCGCTCCCACTGTCGCTGACACAGACATCCAAGTCAATTAATTCGGCAACACAATCGCGACAAATACTGTGCTGGAAGGAAGAAGCTACTGCTGTACTGCATGGAGCAGATGAAGCAAGTGCAGGAACAGGATTGAAAGAAGCAGGTGGTGAGGCTGGTGAGGAGCTTGAGGAGGAGCAGATGAAGCAAGTGCAGGAACAGGATCGAAAGAAGCAGGTGGTGAGGCTGGTGAGGAGCTTGAGTAGCTTTTACGGTGGCAGTAGCACTGTGTCTTTTCGGAGAGGAGAAGGTCGTGCCGGTGTTTTACAATTTTTCAAGACGGACACACGGTGTGAGTCTGCAGACAGTACAGACACTGCTTCCAGCCTCTCCTCCACCGACAAGTATGGGCGGCGCACCTGTGGCATGCGTCCAGCATTACAAGCACCACCCAAGTCGTAGTCATTGGTGGGTTACACGTTTGTACTTAGCTGAACTGCATCAATCCAAACAGAATAAGCTAGCAAATCATCGTTTGTCTCCATTCCAGTCACGCAAGCGTCTACAAAGACAACTGAAGAACATGCTTTGTCATTGTTGTTGCGGTTGCTGCTGTCCCGCAGCACGTGATTAGGCGGTTTCATTGTCAAATTTATCGCGTCGGTGACAATCCATAATTGCATTTGATTGTTTGTTTTTCAAACCCATCTTGTTAATACTGGGTGTGGTGTGGATGGCTATGGGATGGATTGGCAGCTTAGTACAACATCTAGGCAGGCAGATGCGGACACGAGAATGGCAACTGAGGCATCGGATAGATGAGCACACAGGCCCGGCAGTTCTTCCAGAATGCTCTGTGATTAAGGAAAATAAACGACTCAGTGATAAATACGACGAATCTGGAGATGCAGCTGTCTTCAGCCTCACTCATCGCGACTTTGTGCATGGTAAGAGTGGGTAAAGCCTGTGGTCGGCGTAGAATGCAGAGGCATGTAATAAGGCCTAATTTTTAATTCTTCGCGTACATACGTGCATCGCTCATGCGCTCCTGAAGCGGTAATTGTGGTTGTCTCCATGACAAACCAGGGCTGCGATCTATTAGCCACACATCTGCACTCTTCATCACCACACACACAAGCAGTTCTCCCACAAAGAGGTTGATCATAGCATCGAAGTGTCCAATGACGGCCCCTCAAGCAATTAATGGATCATTTGAGCGGGAGTTATCGGTGCTATGGCGCTTTGCTTAGCCAAAGTGCAATTAGCACATCGCATTTTCGAAGCTTGCATGAGAACACTCTGTAAGGTCTACTTGTTCATCGCTTTAACTTACGCAACTTCTCACAGGTGAAGAAGTAACTGGCTTTGGATCAAGGCAATTGTAGCATTTCTGATTGTCGGGGACGCAAACGGTCTGCCTGCTGCATTGCTTGGTGGTGCAGCAATTCATATCATAGAATGTCGCATATGTGTGACGCAGAACTGCGAACACGTGGTATGGGTTGTCACAAATGTACTGATGGCTAATATAATGGGAACTGATTTAAAACGAGTTCTTTGTTCCAAAATTTGTCCTTAATCATTATTGTGGGTGCCAGAGAGTGGGACTATTAATAGTGTTTTCAATCTGCTGCCTAACCCATCTAAATACTTACTTTTCTCTACTTAAGCGATGTGTTATCAGTGATAGTCATTTTCTTTGTTTTCTGCTAAGTCTCTTACTTTCGAAGAAGAGTTTATGTGCCGTTTCAACAATCCCGTTTGCAAAATTTTTTTTAGAACTCTCCATCCCAATGCGGTATACATTTGGGTGGTTTACCACTAACCTCACGTTCGTTGACCTGCTGAGTGGAGTACGTTTTGTTACTGCTTGCAGCACATTTGACAGGAGCCTGCCAACTCTGTCACCTCAGAGTCCAGGTAGTCCTTGCACCCAACGGAATGAAGCTGGTGCCGACAATGCCACTCACATCAGACAGGACGTGAATTCACCTCAGGAGGAAAACGATGAAAAGCACGACGACCAAAGTGATACGTCTAATCCACCCACTATTAATCAACCATATGAACAGTAGCTTTGATTTTTAGGTCTCTGCAAGTTACAGCTCACCATGGTCTGCTATGCCCCCTCCTTTTGTCACCTAACCTCCCCACAATTTCAATCGTATTCATCTTGCTCAAACAAATTTGTCAGAAACTGCCTTCATACTCTGTCGATATGGTTAACAGAAATCATCAGTACCCGTCCGCCAACCTCAATGGGCATGAACATAAATCCACGAATGGATCGTAGAAGATGAGGTCTAGCTTCGCAGCCATTAAACGTACCTGTAATTTGTACTCCATGCGTCAAAGCAACTAGCAGTGCCACTCATTAATGTTCTGGTCAGCAGTTAGGCGACTTTGGAACCACGTGCTTCTCAGCACTTAAATGCACAACAATGCTATTAAGGAGGAGCACTTCGCGCCTTCAAAAGCTCGAAAACGAAACCACTTCCTCAAATATTACTGCTATCAATGGAACCCGTAAGTAAATATCTTTATCACTTTGACCCCAAATGCCTGATTCATCTCATCGACTTTCCTTTTGGTAGCAATTATGGTCCACCGACAGTCCACTTCAGGTGAGAACCAGTTGACGATGCAGCTAAATCCCAACAGATTGCAGAGATGTCAAATGAACCACTGCAATGCTTTTGGACATTGCGTTCTGAAGACTGAAGTAGAGTAAGCAGGGTAAGGGAGTAAGATGGGATAACTCTGAGGAGTGGGAAGTAAGTAGATGAGTAAGCGATCAAAAGCCAACGTCATTGATCAATCACATTTCTGGTGGTAAATAGACCACCTGCACGCTTGCAGCCGATTGGTTGCCAAGTCTAGCAGCACCTGCATTTGAACTGTTGGTTTCTTCTGCCCAGACCGCCTCACTTGTATTGTTTCATGCTGGCATTGAAGGCAAGCTTGTGTATGATGCAGTGCCACTCGAACAATTACGAAGCCACTCGCAGAAATTGGACGTTTTCTAGACTGTTTTGGCACTGAGTAAATAGCTGCCTGGCATTACCACCACACACACAAGTTGTCAGGAAGACTGGGAAGAATTTCATTTGCCTCGTGTTTGCACAAATCTAGATCGCGCTAAACCTCCGTTGTGAATGGTGAGTGGGATTGGATTTGGTATCTTGCGGCAAGATGGTCATTTTGATGGGAGGTCGCTTCGATAACGAAACTAGTATTAAATGAACTTGAATATGACTTAAGAATCCTGCTATCATCAGGGATGACAATTGAGCAACCAAGTGAATCAGAGTGCCTTAACGAGGGCATTATATGTACTTCCTGATTGTAGGCGATTGTGGATTGCAGAATCGAGGCTACATTGCGCCTCACCAAGGGGTCCAGGAATAATATGAAAATCACAATCGATTCATGCGAACCCCTCCAGAGTTCCTCGTCAACAGTTTTAGTGGAACACTTCTGCTTATGAAAGTTTAGGCTCGAACGATTGCAGTAATTCCTTTTGTGCTTCCTTCCACTTGCAAAAGACTGATCCTGGCTAACCGTGAGGATTTGCTATTGATGAAATCATAAGCAGCAGGGCTTTGAGAGCGGAACACCTTCAGTAAGGGAAAGATTGCATTCAAGATAGGGTTACCAAATTCCTTTTTCCTTGTCGAATCGACCCACCGAAATAAAAAGGAGTCCTTTGGACTCGCCTTCATTGCTTAGTCCCTAGCGAAGCCAAATCAGTGAAAGACATTGTACTCCTTCCTCATTGCTTCGTGCTAGAGCATTTGTCTATTAACAAATGTAAAGGTACAAAAGCAGGTACACAAGCGTTGAGAAAGCTTTCCACTAACTGAAGGGCATGTGAGTGGGAATTACTACTCACCATGGGAAGGAAAACGACATTATGGAAAGCGTCCAGCGGCAGAAGAGTCGGAAAAAAATTCATTGTTGCTCCTTACTTCGGTTGATTAGAAAGTTTTAAGTGCATGATGAGGACTGAGTTTTGCGATTTTGTAAGAGGAATTAATTGGTGGCAGCATTAAAACACTTTGCTACCACACAACCAAGACATTCGCCATTCAAATGTACTCAGCCTCCATCCCATCAACCAACTTCCGGCAAAACTTACTGCTTAGTGACTCAGAAGAGTAAAGATCCGTTGTCTTGCAGATAGGAAATGTCCACTTTCCGCATCTCATCGTCCAACCTTGTGCTGTACGGCGGTTCCATGTGGATGTCCCACTGTGGGTCGTCCATTATCACGGCGAACGTGCCAATAATGGTCGTGTCAAACTGTCTGAAGTCGCACTTTATCCACTGCAGGAGGACAGTGCACCACAGTCAGTCAAATACAACAATGACTGTGGTTACGACGGGATCAAGTATTGCCCCAGCGATGCAAACCACACGCAACACACCACAGTGTTACCTGTGTAGAGTACGGAGGAAGGAATGCTGCTGCAGGAGCTGCCTTTTCTGGAGCTATGTTGCCTTTCCATTTGTCCGACGTAGTTGAACGAATTCGACACCAATTATTGGCTGTTGTTAGATCGGCTTTACCAATTTCATAGTGGACGCACTAGAAATGTAAAAGTGACGACAACACTTTGATGACGATGTCAGAGAATTATGCGTACACAGGTTACGAATAATCGCAAAGAGTTGATACAATTGCAACTAAACATGCTCATCAAAGCTAAACATGGATTTTGGCTTTGGGAAGGTTGAAGTCAGCACCGCAGAAAGTGCAAATGAGTGGTGCAGTTGTGCACACTGACTTGGTAGGGAAGACACTGCCTATCTAGAGCCCTGTTGGATGGGGCACTACGATCAAATGAGAGTGGAATAAAACTTGTCCTGAATAGTGCTAGTCGTTGACATTCTCAGCCATAACTAATTTCCAACTGCAGCAATGCCTTTTGTGCTTTATTCCACTTGCAGAAGACTGACCCAGGCTAACCCTGAGTGTTTGCTACTGATAAACACACAAGTAGCAGAGTTTTGGGAGCGGAACACCTTCAGTAAGGTTAAGGACCTATCCAAGATAAGACAGCCAACTTCCTTCTCCTTTGGCGAATCGATCCACAGAAATCAAAGGGAGGCGTTCGAGCTTGCCTTCGTTGCCTACTCTGTAGCGGAGCCAGGTTAATGGAAGTCAGAAAAGACTGAATATGGAGGAATACCTTGTACTAACATTTTGTCAAACGTTGTAGGAGATCAGAATTTCCACCCACTTTGAGGTTCGGTGACGTCATCCCGACAGTCATGTTTGCGTAAAACTGTTCGCATATCACCTAGGCGCCGTACTGGATAAGGCTTACGTTACATGTCGTTGTCAGTCCAGACAGGAAGGCGGCAGACATCAAATGCGAAGTATTGGCAGATGGCACTCAAAGAGGGAGCTTATTAGTTGATGCGGAGGAAAGGACAGCAAGGAGACGATGGAGGGTGACCCTCTTGACATTCTTGCTTAGCAGCTTATTGGTAAGACGTGCTACTCACAAAACTTGCGAATGGGTTGTTAGGACGCTCACGTTGCCTAAAAGTCATTCATTAGTTGGGTGGCTTTTATTTGCACAAAAGTTGGACATGCATTTGCGTGCACGTGAGGAGAGATTTACTATGCAGTGGAAGTCACACTCTACACCACCAAAGTGCTTTTTCAGGACTTACCGTGAATCGGCTATTGCAGAAGTGGTCCTTGAGTGTGACGCAGTAGGCTTGCTCTCGAATTCTCCCGACACGCTTCAAATTCCACATCGAAGGCACAGTCATCATGGAGGCGTATTTATGTCGCAAATAGGTGGTCAATTTTCTGTGACGCGCAGTGGTTACAGTGAATGAATCGGGTGTGCGCACTGCCTTCTGAAGTTTTACAACATTCTAGGAAGAGGGAGATTCTCTGGCACCACTGCCAACGCAGTCGACCCTACACTGACCCCTTTCAACTTGGCCTGCGATCCGATGGGACGAGAGGACTGATTGAATACAATCATTCCGTGCTATGACATAATGAACAGAGCAGACTGATCAGCGGTAATGATTGTTCAGAGCAAAGTTTCCTTCCCAAACGCTTGACATCCACTACAACTGGACGTTAGCTGTTGAGCCTTAACACAGTAGTTTTCATGATTTTTGTTTATTTTGCAATGCATGTGCGATTTTGTTATGGAAGCGCATCTTGATCACATAAAGGAGGGTGGTAATCAGTTAAACCACGAATCATGGACTGGATCCATTTGCATCAACTTGTGGCTTTCTCACCCACTCAATCAATGCAGTTGTGAATGAATGAATGAATGAATGCAGTTATGAATGAATGCTTCGTTATCGTCACGAAAAGCAATCTTCAGTAATGTTTCCACTGCGTTGGTCGCTGACATGCTACTGTCTGCGCCTCATCAGATTGACAATGAATGGGAAGCAGGTCACTTAATATTGTTCAAGAGGTGTTCAAATGCATTGAACAGACTGGCAAAGTGGATCGTCAAGTCTTCTCTCACAGCATTGGTTTCGAAGTCGAGACCCCTTGCATAAGTGCTTCTGAGACTGAAGCTCTTTTAAATGCGAACGGACAGTGGACTTCGTGTGAATAAGTCACCGCTTTTACTCGCCGCTTGTACTGTAATCCGCTATGGAGCTTATTGGTCCAGCCTGCTTCCCACATTTCAGGCACCATCGTCAACTCCAGACCCACTGTGAGGCAGCGTACACAGGCACGTGCAATCTACTGCCTCACATCAACGCTGTCACTTGTTTTACATGCAAAGACACAGTGTTCTTGATACACTCCAATAAAATGCCATCAAGGCTCACCATTCCGTATAGGTTGCCAAAAATTGGATGCTCAATCTTCTGCTGCAGAAATGGGACAATCGGCATGCATTTCGTGCAGAGACACGTTTCGCTTTCATTGATGTCTTGAGGGTCGCAGAACCACTAAACACGATGGGAAGTCGACCTGATTCATGCATAAAAATTCCATTGGAATGAGGATTCCATTCACACATTCAAACAATATGAGCTAACTTCAAAATGGTTGGATCGTTCATGGCCTTTCACCGTTGATGTCTACAAAGTCAAGGCTGTGAAAATGAGGGCAATATATTAGCTGCCTTTTTAAATAAAGTGGCTTGAGCTGAGTGAACGTCTGCCTTAAAAGACGAATTCTTTAAGATTCTGTGGATTCACAGCCAGAGGATGAGTTAACCGCACCTTGCAACTAAGTTGCAGCAGATCGTCTATCAAATTACCACAAATCATGGCAGAATATCAGATGGCCTGTGTTAAACCCGAATCCATTCCCACCTCGACAACACTGGCATTTAGTAAGTAGTAGATGCATGTGTCCATTTAATGAAAAAAATACTTCATTTTCGTAGATGTGACGTGTTGGCATCCTCCTCGCAGAGAGAACCGAAACCATTAAATGCAAACACTGTCATAGACCTGACTGTTACAGTCATTCTAGTGTCTAACCATCACCTGCGATGCGGTTGCATAAACAAATCCGCCTTCACCGTTGAGAAGAACTGTAAAATATGCATCGAGCCACTTAAACCCCCTCAATTCTGTTTTCCACTCCAACATCTCAACTACATGCGCCGTGGACCACTCTCGCAGAACAGCACTCGCTAAAGTTCACGGCAAAATTGTCTCCTGATTCAAAGGTTGCAATGGTAGTTTCAAAGCATTCGCAATTTAATAGTTTTACTTTTGAGTTCTTTGTTTAAGCGAGTGGGTCGGTATCTGAAGATCGAGCTTCGCGATAGCAAGTACGCAAGTTGGGGCGTCATCGGCAGCATGGTGGCAGAGAGTAGGCTCTTTTCTATCTCTCATGTCTTTAATTCATCTTAAGAGAAGCTAGACTAAGCTTAGACTTGCTCGAAATGCAAAAGTTTTTGGATGATGGTGCTCATACAAGTAAACTCTATAACCCAAAGCCTCGTGGAGATGGCTGCTGCACATCCATTAATTCGCTAGTCTGCTTAGTCTTAGCTCACGTTTCGACGACTTGGTGATTTGCACTCTCCATACTACGCAAACGGTTCGTTCTGCTGTGTCTTCCCAAGGCTTCTCATCCAGCCAGCCTTCCAGCTGAACACCTAGCCAGACATTTACAACCAAGAAATTTACCCCACACTCGATAGTTAAACAAATTGGATGCAAGCACTCCTCTTGCAGGCATCAAAGGTCATCATATTCTACGCATTTTGTCAATGTTGCCGAGCGGCTGCAACTGCATTGCGCCCACTGTTGCGCGCCTAGCCATCTCTGACGTGTACAGAGGCCGCAAGTCTTCAGGAGCTTTCCTTATTTGCACACCCATAGAATGGGAGAGTGAGAGCCTAGCTATGGACCAAGACTGCCTGGCTCACAGGAGAGGCTTAGAGAAATAACTGCCCAATAGATATGCCTCTTGTCTTCTGCATGGATCGAGCTCCTGCCTTCAAATGTGCTCAGCATCGTTGCTGTGCAACAGGCGTGCCAAATGCAATGCCACGGATTGAAAACGTGCCAGGCTACTGCACGTGGTACAATGCAACCATTAAGGAGGATTGCATAAACCAATGGAACTCGCATGACGCAGTGCCCAAGAAAACGTAATTGGATGGAAAGCACTTCCATTGGAGTGGAGAGGGGCAAGAGGGAAAGGAATGGTGTAAGTATATGGCTTAAATGAAGTAAAAGTCCGCAAAACCTTCACTCTCCATCGACAGCAACTGTCCTCTTGTGACTCACACAAAGGCAGAATACTGCGTGTTGGCGCTACCTCATCTGGTGCATCTCTTTAGCACCACTTCTTCTAATGCCTTCTCTTCCTCCGTGCTAGCACAGACAGCCTGTCACCACCGACACATGGCTGGCAAATCGTCCCCACATGCTTTGACAACTTTCGCGAGTTTCATGGCTTGCACTACTCATGTTCCCATCAATGAGCCTTTCCTTAGTCACAAGATGTCCTCTTCAATCTAAAGAAAGGAAGGGAGGAAGACAATAAGTTTAGTAGGTAAGGAGAGGGGAAAACACAGGTGACAGAAGAAGGCAAATCATGTGAAGTGGGTGTGACTAAGTGAAAAGGAGAAATCAATCAACCAATCTACCAACCAGCCAACCATGCAACAAACAATCAGTCAAAGGTGCGTTTACTGAGCTCAGGATGCACACGCACACATGCAAACAAACACACGTTCCTACCTGTCTCTGTGCGGCACCAATCAAGATGATTATATGGTAGGACAACAGAAGAAACCAAGCAATGGCACACACACGAAGTGTGACAGACAGAGATTAAGGAGTGGAGGTGGAGGAGTGGGGGAGAAGTGCACATACCTACCAGTTAGTGTAGACTACCAGATGGAGGGACTGTGTGCAAGGAGGCAAGGGAGAGTTCTGCGATGATGTGGAGCGGCGGGTGGTAGGCGTAACAGATGGAGTAGCAATTATGGCCCACCGACAGTCCACTTCAGGTGAGAACCAGTATGGTAGGCCAAACTATGCAGTACGAGGTAAGAAGTAGGTAAAAGGCGCTCACCTTCACCATCGGGGCGTAACAGATGGAGTAGGATTTGGGCGAGGGAGGAGGAGG
The DNA here is from genome assembly GCA_001870725.1 of Taenia solium. Taxonomy (NCBI): domain Eukaryota; kingdom Metazoa; phylum Platyhelminthes; class Cestoda; order Cyclophyllidea; family Taeniidae; genus Taenia; species Taenia solium. Next base: position 21,672 of record MIEF01007685.1, on the reverse strand, counting down.
AGGCGGCAGAACTGAGACGGGATGAAATGGGACAAACTGCAAAGTAGAACGAAATAGAGAAAGAAAGATGCAAATGGTGGAATGCGGCAATGTGAGCTAAGGTATGGCAGCATTCCAACATGGGTTAAGTCCACTCGACACTGGTGTACTCTGGTATATTCTGCGTCCTGTCCAGTCTAGGGCATGAATTCCTTCTTCATCACCATCACCCTAATCGTTTGCACAAACATCATTGTCATTTAACATAACATGGTAAGGAATGAGGCAAGTGGAGAGACGCTTGAAAGTCACTAAAAGGACGACGTCGAAGGAACAGATGGTGAGCTAGGTGGGGAAGTGGCTGTGGGTTTGGAGAAATTGGAAATGAGCAAAAACGTGGGGCGTCCAGTGGAATAAGGCACACTAGCCTCAGTGAATGGAAGCAAGAAGGACAGTAAGAGGATAACATGGAGGCAGCACTTCTTCCTCCACTTTCTATGACTTGAATGAATGAAGCATGCACGATAAGGCATAACGCAAGCCGCGACAATTCAGATCGCATGCAGTAAAGTGGGAGGCAGGCAACTGGAAGAGGAAGAAGAAGAAGAAGAAGAAGAAGAAAAGGAGACCCACCGAAGATGGATTGGAGTAGGGCATGTGAGAAAATGAGGAGGCAAGAGGCTTCCGTCCCACCATTTCAAAGTCGTCGACGAACTTCGTTGCCACGTGTGTACAGTGGGTCCTAATTTCTACCAGGCAAAAGGGCTAGACCTCATTGCATGTAGGCTGCAGTTGTGTTGGGTCGATTTGGCGTTACAAATAGGGAGGCGTTAAGGTTGATCTGAATAGTAAATCATGAAGATGGCTACCTATCCACCTACTCATCTATTTTTTTCACTCCTCCCCCAATCTATTCCACTCCAGTCCATATTAGGCGGCCATAATCCAGCATTCGTGGCTAATCTTATTTATTGGCATCTGATTTAGTCCAGAACAGCCTGGTCTTGTCAAGCCTAGTCTTGCCCAATCTACCATGCTGAGTCCAGTTCTCTACATATGCTGCTGCTCCTACTCCTGCTGTCCATTTGACAAATCGCAATCGCGTGCTAGAGGCACTAGAGATGAGAGCAACGCGGTGAAAGCCATGCCTCCATGAAAGGACTTAACAACTCAAGAATGAACACTGCTGCAGAACTGACAAAGGTGACTTCCTTGCGTTTCTTCCTAATTCAGTACTCACGCGAATGCTCTCGTCGCACTAGGGAGGACTTGGTTGGTGATTGCACCTCTCCGATGGCGGCGATGGAGGGAGGAGTGGGTGGGTGAGGAGAGGAGACGAGGAGCCGAGAGCAGGAAAGAAGGAAGGGAGGTTGGGGCAAGGTCATCGCCTCATGTCTATGCAAGAAGAAAAAAGGAGGAGAAGAAGGGTTGGTGGCACAAATTACTGAAAAATTTCTGCTATTTTTATCTTCTTTGGAGGAGGTAAAGGAGGAGGTGGAGAAGGAGAAGTTGGAAGAAAAATTGGAGGCCTACTGATACTAAGGTTCTATAACACGAGTGCGTCAAAATGACGAGAGTACCGGTCTTTGGATTCCCTTCCCTTTCCTCATATGCTTGTTGGCTCTCACCATGCCATCGCCCACCTCACCGAGAACACTGAGTGAGACTTGGTTCCTTATCACTGCAAAGATTGACCAGTGCTGCCGATTGCGTGCAAGTGAGGGTTGATGGGGTTAGCATTCCTTCAACTGTTTAGCTGTGAACCCCACATTCGCAGAATGCTGGCTTTGGGAGCCACTTCTTCAGCCGACGCTCTTCCCATGACATCACTGCTTCAGATAGGTCTTTGTCTTCTGTGTCTGCTCCGACAGCTAGGGTTTCTGGCCACCACACGAGAGACAAATCACTGCCTCCCACTGTGATAGCTTTTGCCACTTTGATGGCCAGCGTCGTTATGCGTCTGGGCATTTCTCCCCTCCCCTACTCCCACCACGAATTATCCTCTTCCACCTGAAAGGACGAAGGAAAAAAGAAAGGGAGGAAGGAAGGAAGGAAGGTGGGGTGAGGGTAATGAAGGGGACCACGGGTAAGAGAAGAAGAAGAGGGAGGCACATAAAGTGAGGCAGATAGGTGAGTGGGTTAGTCAGTGGAAGAGTGGTGACGAAGTGACAAGTTGAAACAATCAAACATCGGCACTCATGCAGCCATTGCATTGAACCAGTGAGACATTTCACTCTTCCCAATGACTTAGCGACGCTATCACTGTCATGGCATTGGCAAGGCTCTCCGACATGTCAGTTTACAGGTTTAAATTGGATGGCATGAGGAGGTTGATGAGATGAGCATTCCACAGAGAGAGATGCAAAATGCAAAAACAGCTCGAATCATTTTGCATTGTAAGGAAATCAAGTGATGGCAAATGCAACTTCCCTCTTGCTGCTTGCGGATTGTTACAAACCAGAGGAAGACGTGTGAAGCCAGCGATGAAAAATGGCTACCACTGCCATGGAGGGACGAACAGCAACCAAGCCATCTCTGAACGACAACAAACACATCGAACATGTACTCTTCTTTGGTGAAAGTGTTCACTCCATGTTTCCACTGAATTCTACAGGCATCACTACTCCTGCGATCACAAGTGTAGAATTGAATTGTGAAGGACTTGATTGCTGCTTCCACCACTCTTCTTTCAGACTAACACCCCTGACATCATCTCGGAGCTAAGCGAGTGTCACTCAACTGTTTGTTTTAGGAGACGGAACCAGAGTTCACGCATCTTTGAATGCAGAACTCTGTATCCTCTAGCATTTCTAAATAATGTCATTGGGTAGAGGAGGAAAAGTGGAAGGAATAGAATGAGTAAGAGGAAAGCTGGTTGCAAAAAATACCCCAATGCCTACTATTTCACTCTCCTTTGGTGCTTCGACTTCTTTGCAGTGATGATGTTAGGAGAAGGAGAGGCATGCAGAGACAACGGCATCGGCAACAGCAGCGGCAACGGAGGTGGAGGATGAGAAGGAAACTTAATGTGAATAGGACGAAGGGAAACGGCACGGTGGCGCTGACCGTGAACGGAGTGGTGGAAATGAGGATGAGTTGGAGAAGAGAGAAGAGCGGTGGAAGGCTTTGCGACGCGTGCGTAGGCATATCTGACGAAAGTACTGAAGCATTGTTCAGTCGCTGAATAGACAATGATGACCCTGGGGAACAATGGCGCCAACTACGAAACTGTATGCAGCTGCAGTTGTTGGCACAATGTGGAGATCTTCTGCACTGGCAGTTTACTCGAGTGGACAGACGAATGGAGATGGAAGGAGGTGAGTGTGAAAGGTGAGAGCCACGTCAAATTACTTATTCCAGTGGCATTTGATTTGCCAATGCATGAGTGGAGAAGGGAGGGTGGTAGTATGGAATGAGATGGACTAGAATGGAAAAGAGCCATGAGAATAGCACAGTGAGGAATAAAATGAAACTGGTGATGAGGGAATTACTTGCTGTCATATTGCTCCGATGTTGGCGTTTACACAGTGCTGGATTTGGCAGTACACGCTCTGCCAATAATCTGTGTACGCTTCACCTCTAACCACTCCTGTGTTTTTGTTTAGCACAGTGGGTATTCAGTGCATTTTCCTTCTTCTTAAACAAAGCGGGCAGTCATTGATCTTGGATTCCTTCTTTCGTGTGTGTAAGGGGGCAGACACTTGGTACAAATCCTCGTTCAACGGAAATCGTGGTGTGATTTTGCTTTTAGTTTTCGTTTGAAGACGACCGACTCTGACACAGGACTTCAAAACGAAAGCCAATTCCCCCTACATCGTAGAGGGATTTTCCCTTCTTACTCTTCCCTTCTCTACCCCTGCTACTAGAAGGCTGTGTGTTGCGAGACATATCTATTGTGTTGTATGCAGGAATGTATGATAGTGCAGTATTTATGCCAGGACGAACTCTGTCTCCTGAGAAAAACCACGAGCGTCCGTGTCAAGGTTGAGAACTGTCCTGCTGCCACTGGCCTACAAAGCGCGTTTGAAGAACATAAGTATTACAATAGCACTATTACCTCTATAGCATTGCAATCCAGTAATCTATCAAAAGTCCCTGTACATAAACAAGTTCAAGAATTTATTTGCTTTTTGACTTACATTTCTGTGCAGCGCACTCACACTTTCCTGTAAACAAAAAAGACAAAATCCAAGAACGAATTTACAATGGCGGTGCACCGTACCGCCTCCTTAACCAAAGCCGACGGTTCAAATAAGGGCCAAATTTGTGCGCCTAAGTAAAAGTACTAATTACAAAAATTCGTACGAATTTTTACACAAATGGAATGCGCTAGTTGCCGTTCTAACTTTGCCAGGTGAGACGACTTCCAAAGATTGATGCTACAATCGTGTGTTTTGCTCATTTCACAGTAGTATTTAGTGGTTTGATAAACATTTAAATTCTACAAAGAAATGTTACCATTGCATGCAATTGTCCGAACTGTTTATTAAGGGAATGGGATCGCTTATTCAAACACCAGCTAAGCTCCACAAAAACCAAGTCGCAATAAGCGCAACAGTGGGTGATTTCGCTGATATCAAAATTTGAATCCCCAGGTTTAACATTTAAAATGACGGCTATCAAGCGAGTGCAGCAAGTACTTCTGCATCGAAAAATTTGATACATTACCTCTCAGTAGCCGTGAGCACTGTGCCAACATGAGCTAGAGGAAGGACAAGTTGTGGATTGGATTAAGTTGCTACGGTTTGATGAGTGTACCTTGCAGCCGTGTGATGCGAAGCGTGGTGCAAGAACCTGCACATGCGCGGTATGTGAACAGGTATAGGCAGAAACACGGCTGTCCGACACTTCTGGCCATAAAGATAAGCAACACCTTGCCCATCAAGCTTCAGCTGAAATCGGCATCACTGCTTACAACTCTCCACAACTTGTAGCATAGCAGTGGATATAAACTAACAGAGTCACCCATAACTTGGGTTGAGAAAATAAAAGGAATTTGGTGGTGCAACATATGCTGCCATCTGTCAGGTACTTCCTGTTATATACACATGCGAATTAAATGATAGAATGCGTCTTACTACCTTCTATCAATCAAGTTGGTTGATGTATGCGGGTGAGCGTTACAGCAAAATCAGAAGTGCTATACGAGAAGTGGCATTACTCACTTGGATGATTGTACAGGAGAAAAATAAGCAAACTCCATCTTTGCATCTGCGCAGGCAATTCAATGTCCAACCAACATCTGCGAGGATTTGGCATGGACAACTTGACCACCACTAATGTAACAAGCATTTTAAAGTACAACAGCTAAACGGATTCGCTTCAAAGGCTACAGTTAGACGAACATAACCATAAATAGACATCAAGCCATGCAGTCTCTTTCATCTCTCTAGCCTACTCCAATATCTGGGAGACACGGGTAGTGAATCCCTCGAGTGGCCTCCTAAACCCATCTGTGAGCTGATCACAAGCCAATCTTCTGCAGCGGTAGGTCCTACTATTACAGAAGTGCAAAATAAGCGGACGATGACTGGATGCCTATGCAATTTTAGCCCAATAGAAATGTTTCTGATAACAAAATACTTTCCCTATTGCTTCGGATGTCGGCGTCGAAATGTGGAGTGGAGTGCAACACAAGCATCTGATTTTCAGCTTTGTTCTGGCCACCTACTTCCTACACGGTACAGGCTCATGGAACTGTCCACCATGGTTAGTGCTGGACGAACACCCTACATTTAGTCAGTCATATTGAGGGTATGCGAAAGATTATTCACTGACAGCCTCTCAGTTTGCAACAAGAGATCAGGCCCGTGAGCGAAACTGTCTCCCACCCCTACACTCAGTGACGTGTTCTCAATAGCACGGTGCCTTTAAGGCGTAGAATTATAGAAGTCATTGGACGCACTGACCAGGCAAGGAGCCACCACTTTAAACTAAAAATGCGCACGTTTTCGCCTGGATATCCTAGTAGACTCAGAATGAAAACGCAGCAACACCAATTGCAGACTTCCCAAATTAGCTAGAACTGCCATCATTCACAAAGTATTTTGTCCTTTATTTTGACAACTTTTTAAGCCAAGCATCATCGTGCGTCACTCAGAGCTCAAGGTCCGAGCATTAAAAAGTAAGAATCTTCGTCATATATTTCAATGTATTCAATGTAAAACATGGATGAAGGAATGCGGCCAGCTACCAGTCGGCAATTGGATGCTGACAGCGAGTCAACCATAAAGCATGAGTCATGAAGCATAATCCGACAGTTGCAGTTGGAGAACAAAGCGAGTAACTGGTGAAAACAGGGATGGTGGAATGCGTTTGGCGACACACTAATTCTGCCTCCGGAACGTGAAAGGTGTAGTGTACAATTTTGAGCAAAGGACGAAGCGATTGACTGTGAATATCGCATTTGTGAGTGCCACTGGGCAACGGTGAGGAGTGAGCTGTTAATATAACCAGAAATCCACGAACTCAAGTCACCAACGTAGGTGCTCCGGAACTAGTCGCTTAAAACAAAAACAAAACATAAAGTTTGCTTCTAAAATCTAGATCTTAACATAATGTTGCATGCAGAATCTTAGGTGATTCTTCTCATCAGCAATACTGTCAGTAACAATCGTAAGGTTGACAAATTGAAAACTGACTAAACGCTTAGTCCTAGTAAAACATGGTGATTATGCACGCTTAAGCAACATTGGAACTCTGAAGGAATGTGTTGCAGATAGATGATTGGACTACTCATATTATAGGTCCCCATACATTTGAAATGCACTCAGCTATCGTCTTGGGCATCACTCCACAAGAGATGTGCACAAGAGATATTCAGGTGATCGCTACTTGCCGCATTTCAGTAGCATCTGAGTGCTAGAACCTGCTAATAAACGATTCCTCCTCTTCAGTCACGATACTGCAAGAAGACTTTTAAGGCGTCTTTGTTTTGAACAGAAGAACCTTCATTGCCCATGGCTGATCTACTGTCTGCATGAAAGTAGTGCCACATGAAACTCGCCTTGTATCCTCGCACAAATGCGCCATGAAAACTCCAATTCCACACACCACACTAGACAGGCTTTTGCTTCCATTTTAACAGACCATGCGTCAAAGTCGAGTTACTTCACAGTGTGGAACGTGGTTTGAGCATTGATGTTCATCGCACACATCTCGATCATGTGTTCAACACCTCCAAGTTGTTTGTTTCTTACAATATCAAGGCTCACCAACATCAAATAAGAAATAATCATTTATGAAACAGACTTGGGACACAAAGCTTTGATTTCCCTGAATATCAATTTTAAGTTAGAGCATTTGAAGTATGTAAATGGAGATGTTTTATGCAATGCATGCACTGCATGGAGTGTATATGTCAGACGCTTTTCGCAGCAGCATTTGCAAAGGCACGTGCTGTGAGACAAATAAATGCAAAGCATTAGGTCACTTACTACAGAACCAGCAACAGCAGGTGTGGATCATACTCTCTGCCGGTTAACTGTGCTTCTTCAGCCTTATCTTGACCAATAATGCACTGCACAATCTGAGGATGAGCACACCCACGGGCCTCCTCCGCCCGTGCTCGACAGTTCATGTCTTCCACAAAGGTGGTGCTATCTGATCTGCAAGGCACACTGACGGCAGTCAGATTGCGGTCGCTAAAGCGTTAGGACTTTAATTCGAACAATGAAAGCAACCAAAATTTAATAAAATCATTGTCGAATCGAACTTTAGTGTGTTGGTGATGGCTCCACCAAGGCCAGCTTAGTGTGCTACACACACCTCTCTTTGCATTTCAGTGGATGCCACTGAGAATGCAAGGGTACCCCTCTCTGCCTTGTGGAGCAAAAGTGATCAAATTTCCACCGCCAGGTCAGAAGGCAAGAGTTTTTGCGTGAAGTACAATAAAATAGACGTGCAAACACATTCACTCGAATAGTCAGTTGGACGACTCGCCAGTTTCATAAACATGCTGATGCAGTGGTAGTAGTTCTGGAGTTTGCCCATGCAAAGTGAGCAAACAACCCAGATTCTGCTGCATAGCCAAGATTTGGAATCGGGATGTGCACACTCTAGCTCACCTTAGACACGCTTTTAGCACACAAATGCTTGTAGTTAACTGTAAAACACCGCATGGGTGTCTTTGAACTTTCACCACAAAGATATGCGAAACAAAGACTTGATTATGGACAGTAATAAGGTAAAGTAGCCAAACATCTCTCCAGGCTCTTCGCTACTACTATTGTAATCAAACGGCACTGACGACGACATCCGCTTCATAGTATTGCAACAGTGGAGACAGAGGAGGTAACCGTCATCCAAGATTCAAGGTCTGTCCTCACCGATGGTCTGCTATGTGCTCGCTAGGCTTAAAAATGCGATGAAGGCGGTGACGCACCACATCACACGTTTGCAACCTCCATCTCTTGCGACATGGACGAGCATTTCAATCGCACCTTTACACTCATTGAACTTGAGGGCGCGAAGCTGATTGACTCCTGTCGCTATTGCGACGATACCGACTCTCCAAAACCAGAATGGTGCAAGTTGACCTAACTTGTGTTACTTCCATCGTGCGTAGATATGTCTGGCAGAAGGCTCAACGTAGACGACTACAAGCTTCTCATAAATAGTGAATGACGTCGGTAGGCGGGAAGGTAGCCCACGGTTATAACATCGCCTAAGTAGGCATTGAATGATTCAACATACACCCCACATTCGCTACTGTTGATGCTATTTCTCAAGTCAACATCTGCACTACATGCTTCTATATTTTGTGTCCTTCTACAGCAAACCCGACGACTTTCAGGAATACAGCGACTCGACACCACCTCCTGCCCACTCAACCACGTCTGCTAGCACGTGAGAAATTCAGATGCAGCCTCATTGATTTCCCCAATCCACCAAACATGCAAACAACCAAGACAGCAAGCAAGTCAGCAAGCGAGGAGGTAATCAATAAAGCAGCAAATCGATGCGTCCAGTTCAAATTGAAATCTGAGACTTGACATTTTCATTTAACGCAACCGCACGCACTCTGACGATGAATGACAGACCTGTGAAAATGGAAGCGGAAATGGCGTTGGAGCTGCTAGTTGCCGCCTTGTATTTGCACTTCGCTTATCGGTGGTGGAGGCGAGTCAGGCGTTGGTGCGATGGCTGACCGCAGACCACAGTTGCAGCTAGTAAGGCTCACTTTCTGTCTCTTGAGGTGATCACACATGACAGACCAACTGCTTCTTCTTCCTCCCTCATCAATGCCTTTTGGACACTCCCTGTGCAGGAGAATGTGTGTGTTTGGATTGGATTGGTGCATTGCTGCCGATCCCACCAACGCCACCAAGGCCATTATGCGCAAAGACACCTCCGTCAATGTCGGTTTCACATCCGCCACCACCGCTTCCGCTGCCGCTGTCACCAACATCCAAGTCAACGAATTCGAAGGAAGCAGCTACTGCTCTACTGCATGGAGCAGATAAAGCAAGTGCAGAAACAGGGTCAAGAGACGCATATGGTGAGGCTGGTGAGGAGCTTGAGGAGTATTTACAGTGATAAACACCGCATCGTATCAGGGAGTAGGAGATCATGATGGTGTTTTACAACTTTTCCAAGACGGATACATGGTGTGAGACTGCAGACAGTACAGACACTGCTTCCAGCCTCTCCTCCACCGACAAGTATGGGCGGCGCACCTGTGGCATGCGTCCCGCATTACAGGCACCACCCAAGTCGCAGTCTTTGGTGGGCCACACGCTTGTACTTAGCTAAACTGCTTCAATCCAAACAGAATCGCCTAGCCAATCACATTTGTCTCCATTTTAGTGACGCAAGCGCCTGCGAGGACGACTGAAGAACGTACTTCGTTGTTGTTGTTGCTGTTACCGCTATTCCGCAGCATGTGATTAGGCGATTTCATTCCCAAAAATTATCGTGTTTGTGGAAATCCACAATTAAATTAAATTTTTTTTGTTGCACTACTCCGTGTTGTCACTTCTGGGTGTGGTGTGGATGGTTATGCGATGGATTGGCAGCGTAGGACAACATCTAGGCAGGCAGATGCGGAGACGCGGACAGCAGCAATGGCATCGGACAGATATGTACACAAGCTCGAGGGAGGAATATTTCAGCCACCTGTCTACATTCCTGACCTACCTGCATTCATTCACCAGACAGGGGAAGGACACATGCTTTAAATTCTTTCAAAACCTAAAGTGGATTTTCCGACGCCACATTAGTGATCTGCAAAGCCGTCCATGCTGGCACGTGTGCTAATTGTCACATAAGCATTCCTTGAGTAAAGCGCTGTGCATGTTAGGAAATCTCCTGAGGTTCGACGTGGCTGTGGCAATGGTGGTGATGCGATGGGACACAAAATCATGCATCAGAGCTATTTAGTCAGGTCGGGAGTGTGCTGGGGACGGACTCGAATCAGTTGGTTTAGCATAAAGGGATTGGCCATCGAAAAGATCTATTTGTAGTGATTGACCGCTTTGCTGAAACCGATGTGAACAAGTGAATGCTAAGTGAACTTAAAGAACCTGCACAGGGCTTTGTGTTTCAAATAGTGTATGGTTACTTCTGCAGTGCTGAGAAGAGGTGATGGTCAACACTTGGAGAGACGTCAACCAAAGGGCGAGGAATGCCTCACATAATGCTGGTCTAATTTCACTTCTTGGCAAACATTTGGCACAGGGCACACGACCTCGATACACCTTCATTGTGCCATCTCAACCATCATCTCATGAAAGAGGGGGGAGGAAAGTGTGAAGTAATCCCCAAAGTGGTAAGTAAATGATTCAGGGCGGGGAGGAGGTGAACGAAGATTAACGCATACATTCAGCTTATGGCATACTGCTAACAAGCACTCACAAGATGCATCAAATTATTATAGAAAGGCATTCCTGAAAACAACAAATAAAACTTTAAAAATTTAAATGGAGGAGGTAGATGAATAGCCAGGCACTTTCGGTTGGTAAGTGGTACGTAAGTGTTCAGTGGCACTGGATGAAGGAGAAGGAGCATCGAGTAATATAGACGGTCTCTTTGCAAGCGATGAGGCTGACGAATAGGGCCATCGTAAAATATGGTAAGATACAGTGTAGTGCTACCGATTGTGAAGAGGACACGAGGCACAAATCCAATGGGAATAAAACTTTGGTATCTGCAAGTGTGCCGCTGTTAATTTTTCGTCCAGGAATCAGGTGTCAGTGGCTGTGCAGTGAAAGTGGAGTAAGTGCAGGGGAGGAGATGCAAAACCCGAAAGTGAGAGAACGTTTGTCTGTTTTGATGGACACTCAATGGGTGCCTGTACCAAAGTTGAGGTGCATCTTGAGACAGACAATTCCTTAGGGCGAGCATCAGGAAACACAAGTGGCTACACCGGTTAAAGGGTGCATGAGGTGACTGATTTTGGTCACATTCACGGCACGCATAGCAAACACTTGACTCTCACCATCTCTCAACTAAAGCCTCTCACCTATCCCACGGCTTTGTAGGCACTTCATTGTTGAGGTGGTTGCTGATTACAAAAAATAAAGGGTCCTCCAATCCAAGAGGTAGTGATTACAATAGTAGTAGCGAGGAACCGGGAGAGATGGTTGGCTACTTTTCTTTGTTGCTGTCCATAATCAGGTTTTTTCGCGTTTCTACTTGATGATGATGAAGAAAACTGAGTCTTGCAGCGCATCATGGAGCAGGAGTGTATGTACTACCACAGATAGTATTGCGTGAAGTCGGCATAGGCGGGAACGACCAGTTTGCACATTCGATGGAGTGTCGAATTAGGGCGACGCCACTAAAGCACAAGTCAACTATCTGTGTCATTTGACAGTGCGACTGCTTTTGGAAAGATGTGTTATGTGGTTGGTGGAAGCTAACCAAAGTGCTGCATAGGTGGCGAAATTAAAAAGTGCGTATTGAGGATAGTTTAAGAAGTAGACAGAAGAAAGGCAACCGGCAACCAGCGTTTGTCCGCCCAGCCAGTACTACTGGTGATAAAAGCCGAATGGTGGAGCGCCGATGGCTTCCGCTGCTGCGTCGTGTGTGCTATGGCGGCAGATGGGATCACGGGGCGTCAGCTCAAATGTACCTGACGTGTTGCATGACAACTGGTGGAATCATACTTACACAAGCGTGGATTGGGCAAGATAATCGGCAAATGCCTCAGCAGAAATACCTGTCTGCAATGCGCCATGCACGCATATTGGGATTTGCAGTAGAGTTTCTGCCCCTCATCGAAGCTGTCCATGAATTGTTAGCCTCTACACAACCGGATCAATTCAAGATTATGCATTTGACCTCAACGTTGGTAAGCAGCCTGACAGCATTCGACAAGCCAGCGCGGCATTCCCATTCGGTATCTCTCTTTGCAGATAATATTTGATCTCCTTTGATTGTTTTGTAGACTGATACGTTCGACTCTGGAGATGGGTCTGCTTGGATTCCACGTAATGGACTCCTGTCTTTTCGGCTGGATTATCCATGTGTTCCTGTTGAGCTTGCCATCGCTTCTGTCTGGAAGAGTTTTACCCTCTAGTTTCTTGAGCTTCACCCCTACTCCCACTTATGCCCCTCTCAGTAAACCCAGTTCTCTCCACTGGACGATTACCAATATTGTCGTTAATGTCGTCGTGTGATTTCGTTCGCAGCGAAGAAGAGGTGATGGCATTACTATGCCTGAAGGAGCTAATCGCCACCACAGACGTCTTGTGACTTTTTAGAATCATTCGGAGTTTCGCCCTTCATCTGCACCCTCTTTTGTGTCTTTGAAATCCTGAAATGCTCGGTGTCACACCTGATCGTAAAGACTGGACAACACGTTTTCTCGTTCACGGTCTTGTAGACGTGACTTCCATGCCTAAATTGGAGGTGAGGATGGTGTAATCGTTGGTTGCTTACCGACGCCATTTGCTGTTCATGAGAAGCCTGTAGACGTCCACGTTGAGCCTGCTGGTTGATGTGTCTATGCACGATGGAAGTAATACCAATGAGGCCAACTTAGAGCATTTTGCTTTTGGAGAGTTGGTATCGTCGCAGTAGCGGCAGCAGTCAGTCGGCTTTTCGCCTCCAAGTTTGATGAGCGAATAGGTGTGATGGAAATGCTAGTTAATGCCAGAACAGATGCAAGCCGTAAAGGAGGTCTGCAGTGTGTCATTGCCTTCTTGCATTTATAAGATTAGCGAGCACAGAGCAGATCATCCAGTGGGGTGAGACCTTGAATCTTGGATGACGGTTATTTCTGCTGTCTCCGCTGTTCCAGAACTTTGCAGTGGATGCCGTCGTCATTGTCAATGCCGTTTGATTACAATAGTAGTAGCGGAGAACAAAGAAAGGTGTTTGACAATTTTTCTTTGTTGCTGACCATAATCAAGTTTTTTCGCGTCTCTAGGTGATAAAAATTTAAACAACATCGACATTGGAGGCGAAATAGCCAACTTAAGACAAGCACATCGCATGCAGTGTTTTACAATTAATTACAAGCACATGTGTACTAAAGGTGTGTTTCATGTGAGTCAGAGGCTCACATCCCAATTCGTAATCTTATATATGCAGCAGTATTTTAGGTTGTTTACACACTTTGCATGGGCGAACTCCAGAACTACCACTACTGCATCGGTGTGATTATGAAACCTGTGCATTGTCCAACTGACTATTCGAGGGGGTGCGTTCACATGTCTATTCTACTGTACTCCACGCAACAACTCTTGTATTCTGACCTGGCGGTTGGAATTTGACCGCTTTTGCTCTACTGGGCAGGGAGGCACATCCTCGCATTCTTAGTGGCGTCTATTGAAATGCAAAGAGAGGTGTGTGTAGCACACTAAGCTGACCTCGGTGGAACCACTACCATCGACACACTAAAGTTCGACTCGACAACGACTTTTTAAACTTGGCTGTCTTTATTGCTCCGATTCCAGTCCCAACGCCAGAACAACCACTATCACTTGACTCTGCAAACTGTGTGTGCATGTCGATTTCCATTTAAGTGGGAAGTCGGTCAGTACAAAGTGTTGCAGATGCTGATGCTCACAGTCGGATCTTGTGTGAGATGCCTCAAATAAATACGTTACCTCCCCTCCCTCCCATACGTAAGCGTCAGCTCTATTCTGAATAATTTTCAGAAGTGTTGTGAGCTAGGCAATGGTCGTTGGAAAGTCTGCTATCACTCCCCTTTCCATGTGGATAAATTCACACTGAAGAAGAAATATGGTTTCAGCGTATTGATCAAGCACTCGCAACCTATCTTGCGTGTATTAGAGGTGACAATGTCAGGCGTCGTGAGAAGATTGCAGACATGCCTCTTGAGACGTGTGGTAACAAATTGAAGGCACAAGTGAGTGGTAGTAGCGGGCCGGTCTGTTGTCCGTAGTTGGAGAGTGGTGCTTTGGTTTCGATGAGTGCCACGACTAACTTGTGCATGCCCTCGATGCACAGTGGATGATGATTGTGAGAATGGCATTCATTGCTCCGAGTATTCAAAACAGATTTGACAAGCTTCTGATCTTATGATCGAGACGTGTGCGATGAGCAACGGTGTTCGAACCACTTTCCACACTGTGAAGTAACTCGATTGGGACGCATGGTCTGTTAAAATGGTGGCAAAAGCTTGCCTAGTTTGATGCGTGGAATTAGAGTTTTCATGACGCATTTGTGTCAACCGATCAACTGTGAGCAGTGAAGGTTTATCTGCCCAAAACAAAGACGCCTTAGAAGTCTTCTTGCAGCATCTTGAAAGAAGAGTAGGAATGGTATATTAGCAGGTCCTAGCACTCAAATGCTACTGAAATATTGTGAGTAGCGATCACCTGAATATCTTTCGTGCACAACTCGTGTGGTGCGCCACCCGCAAACGATAGTTGAATGCATTTCAAATTTAATGGAATCTGCAACATGAGTAGTCAAATCACTTATCTGCACTGCGTTCCTCCAGAGTCCCAATGTTGCAAATGCGCGCACATTTCACCATCTTTTACTAGAGCTAACCCTTTAATCTCTTTCCATTTTTGTCAAACGTGCCATTGCTACTGGTAGCATTGCTGGTGAGAAGAAGCATCTAAAATTTTGCATGCAACATTATGTTAAGATCCAGATTTTGGATATAGACTTTATGTTTTGTTTTAACCGATTAGTTCTGGAGCACCTGCGTTGGTGACTTGAGTTCGAGGATTTCTGGTTATATTAACAGCTCACTCCTCACCGCTCTTTAGTGCCACTCACCAATGCGTTATTCACAATCTGTTGCCTCATATTTCGCTCGAAATTGTACACATTGCCTTCCACGTCATAGAGGCAGAATTATTGTATCACCGAACGCACTTCATCATCCCTTCTTTCATCACTTACTCGCTGTGTTCTTCCAATGCCGTTGTCGGATTGTGCTTGACAACCCATTCTTTATGGTTGACTCGTTACCAGTAATCGACTACCAAATAGTAATTAGCCGCATTCCTTCATCCATCTTTTACATCGAATACTCCGAATTATATAGTGAGAGTTCTTACTTTTTAGTAATTGGAATTTGAGCTCTGAGTGATACCTGGTGACGCTCAGCTTAGTAAGTTGTCAAAATAAAGAGCAAATTTTTCAGTGATTGATAGCCGTTCTATCTAATTTGGGAAGTCTGCACTTGGTGTTGCTGCGTTTTCATTCTGAGTATGGTAGGACATCCTGGAGAAAACAAGTGCATTTTTAGTTTTAATTGGTGGCTCCTTGCCTGGTCAGTGCGTCCAATGACTTCTATAATTCTACGCCTTAAAAGTCACCGTGCCATTGAGAACACGTCACTGAGTGTAGGGGTGAAGGACAGTTTCGCTCACGGGCTCGATCTCTTGTTGCGGACTGAGAGGCTGTCAGTGTTGATTGGTCATCACTTGTCGAAGCTGAAGGAGGTAAGCAATGCCTTTGCATTTGAGAATGAAATGGGGCAATACGAGCTTCCACCTGTGGAATTAGCACACCCACAGTTTGCTAAATAACTAACGCAATTCAACCAGTCAAATAACTTAGAGTATCTCACACCTATTCTGATAATTCGCATCGCAGATTTCATCTCCCGCCTGCACGTGGGCTTGTTTAGAGAATAACACGTCTCAAATGTGTCAGTCCTGCGATTGGCACCTGAACTTGAACCTTCTGGGCCAATGCATTTACGTCTGTTTAAAGTCAGTTGAAGCAGCAGTAGTAAGGTGGAGTGAATATTAAAATGGGAATAGCAAGCCACTTTAAAACACTATTCACAGTTCCAGTTTCTGGCACCTACAGCACTTGTTTTAACTTGGCTCTAATTAAATGAAAACTCGGTGCATATGCGACAACCCGTTTCTCGCGAATGAGGTCCTGCGCCACACATATGTGACATTCTACGGCATAAATGGCTGCAACACCAAGTAATGTGGCAAAGAGACCATTTGTGCTGCAGACATCAAGAGATACTAGAGCGGTTCCGATCTAAGGTCAGTCACTTCTCCACCTTCGAGAAGTTGAGGGAGTCAAAGCAGTGGGGTAATGGACCTCACACACAGCATCAAACGACGGTTTTCCCCTCCCTTTCCTCACGCATGCTACGCAGATGCGACGCGCCACTTCGCAGGGAGAGATGGCCTTTAACTTCACACTTTGGCTAAGCAAATATACGTAGCACCGTTTAAGCTCACTAAACACTAGTGGTGAAGAAATGAACGTGGTTGGAGCGACAGTGTGAGATGCACACGTAGCCTGTGGCTCAGTGGACATTCACCTCGTACAAGTATATGCTCCACTGGGACGCCAATACTCAATTACCCATGTCCAATACCTGTTTGTGCCTACAAATTTACTTCATACCGCCCAATCGAAAGAAGGCTCAACACACTGAAAATCCAATCAACTTCCAACTCAGTCCTAATTGGTTGCCCCTCCAACCAATAGTCTTACTCGATGCTGAATGCTCAACCTGCGATTCAGTGCACTGAGAAGGCGGAATCCGTAGCCAATGAAATGAATCGCTTTTAAGTACACTTCCAGCCATTCTCCTTTACCTCTTTTCCGCATTAACCCACCCTTTAGTTTGCAGTACTTCTTCCAAATAAACATAGGAGGTAACAAATTTTACAGGCTGCAAACAGAAAGAAGACATCGCAAGTATTCAGGGAGTTATTTTATTCGGTCAAATATAGCCTCACTGCTCCTGTGCACGCTTGCAAACATTCCCACCCCTCCAATGGGAGTGCTGCGCCGACCTCAGCTGCAATCTGGTTGCACTATAAAATACCAAAATGCAAGATGCGCACTCCACACCACATACTGTTAGCACAGCATGTCATTTAAATTTCATTCATGTTCAGGTGCTGAAGTAGAGCAAGGCCATTCACCTGGGTGGACTGCGTTTACAAGGCTCGCTAAAATAACAAGAAAGGCATTGCATTCCTCATGCATCCCCACCTCCAAACGAAGGACAGCCAACAGATATGAGGACTAAAAAATAGAGGGATGAGTAAATTCACCCCTAAATGCATTTTAAAAGAACGATCCCTCTCATTTGCCTGTGCAACACCATCACACCTAACAAAAGGAAACCGGGATTTCTTTTGGATCTGAATGCATCAACATTCAGTGCATTTGTGCACCAACTCTTACACAATTCTGCTGACATGCAAATGAGAAAATTGTCAGGCCTTGTACAATGCAAGGGAGACAAAATACAACGCAAGCTGTTCAGTTTGAAACTGCATACCTCACTCACGCCTACAATTGGATGATCGTGAAAGACGCCGTCATCGTGCAGGTGCCTATCGTACAGAAGTAGTACAGAGCCCTCCACACCTTCACAATGCTGGGCCACTTGCACTGCTTCACCGTTGGCATCATTCATAGGTCCCCTTTCCGACATTGGTATAAGCGAGAGTGGCAAAAAAGCAGAAGCGACTTGGTCGACTCAGCCTCGACCACTTCGTTCGTAAAATTGTCTGCAGACAGTACTACCACCAGGTCTTCGTCCAGTTCTGATACACGAGTTAGAGTCGTCCACGCACGTACATCATTTGAGACGCTCATTTAAGATAAACAAGGCAATTGCATGAACCTCCGTTTAACATCTTTGCAATGGCCGCATTCGAGAAAGAGCCACAGCCACCACCTTGCTGTTGGGTGTTGGAGATGTTGCAAGCACAGACGTGCACTTTCAGACCTACTTTGTCGGGCGACTCATGGATGTAGCATCGACGGCATTGCAGGTTATCAGTGTAGCACTCATGATAGGGTTGCACTGTGACAGCCACATAACATCCGATCTGGCCACTGGGTGAAGCGTGAGGCCTCTCAACCACTTCTAACGAGTCGTAAGCCCAAGATCAGTCTTCAACCCCAAGTGGCAAACTAGGAGATCTGTTTGATAAGCACATAAAGAAAGTTGATTTATGAGAAATGGAGATGGCTCTACTTCACTATCACCCCTTCCATATGAGTTGGAATGGTCAATTTCTGTGCTGATATTCAGCATTTCGCTAGTCAGCCACAGAACCTCCCATAAGTGTAATCATCTGGTGGATGTGAGATCGCTTCAACAATATGGCCACCTATAAAAATAACACCAAAGTGCAAATCTTATGCAGCAGATGTAGAGCAAATCCAATCGGATCCCGCACTTTTTCCAGCCCCAGTATTTAATAAAGTAGAGATGAAGCCATCAGTGTCTCAGTCGTATTCTGATCCTCGCCTACTCTTAAACAACATCTGCACAACCATTTTGACCGATAATGCTAGTGCATAACAAGATCCCATTTATGCCGGCTAATAACGTCGACCGAATCGCCATAATGGGGCACACAGTGCTTTTGAGGAGAAGGCATTAGTGTGGTTAGTGTAGTCTCATGGATTTCCTGCCTTTAGCATAAACGTTGTTCGTCCTTGTGGAAGTGTAGTCCCTTAACCACTTCCAAGGAAGCTGTTTTACATGGTTGTGGTGGTGGCTCCGCAGTCTACGTATTCTATGCCGCACATCTTGACAATGAGGATTCGATTTCCAGCCCGATTGCCCAACAATGCTCGAAGCGAATGCTATTCTGTTGCTAAGCCATAGAAAGAGGGTTGCCATTGCGTGCATTCTGATGTGAATTTGGAGCGATTTATGGGAGAGACATTTTCCGATTGAGGATTCGACTTCTTGTCAACCAATCCAGCTCCTCCGTCTAATTGTCTTTTAGTTTCCGAACAAGTACTTCAAACGTGGGTGTATGGTAGTTTAATGGGCTAGACTTATTTCCATTACGCGATCATTTTCGCCTAGTAAAGTAGAGAGCATGATTTTGGGAGCTCTGCTTGAATCCTTGCTATGTCTTTCGAAGTGTCTGGTCGTGCATTTGCGTGCTGTGTCAGGACAACTCTTGGGAACCAGTTGGACGGAACACATCTCCTTGATCCTGAGGTGGCAAAGCATTGCCGCAGGCGGCGCCCCAACAGAATTGACAAAGATAATAATCCCTCGTAGGGCCAATGTTTTCGCCACGTACCAATAAAGTGCGTCTTGCGTTTTCTTTTACATCCTTGAGCTTAATCATCCGCTGGGGAAGGAAGACGGGAATAGGAATACATCGGAACTGCCTGTGAATACTTTGATTGTTTTTGGAGCTCCAAGCTCATAATAGGGATCGGCTATACTATTTAGCATGAGGATTGCACTGATAGCAGCATTGTTGGACGAAGCGGTTTCGTTTTTCGAGATTGCAAAGGCGCGAAGTTCGCCTCCATAACAGCATGCACTGTACATTCAAGTGCTGCGAAGCACGTGGTTGCGAAGCCCTCTAACTGTTGACTAGGGTGATAATGAGTGGCACTGCAAGTTGCTTTGACGTATGGAGGGCAAATTGCAGTCGCGTTTAATGGATGCGAAGCTGAACCTCATCTTCGACGATCTCTTGAGTGATTTATGTCCATGCCCATTGAGGGTGGCGGATGGGTGCTGCTGATTTCCATTAGCCATCTCGACAGACCAAGAAAGCATTGTGGATTGAGCAAGTAGAATTGGACTTAAATTGTGAGGCAGTTAAGTAGCAAAAGGAGGAGGCACTAGCGTCAGCTAACCGAAACGGCATAGCAGGCCATGGTGAGTTGTAGCCTGCTGCTATCTGAGAAATCCAAAGCACTGTTCATATTGGTTGATTAACAATACGTGGATTGGACGCATCAATTTGTTCGCCGTGCTCTTCATCATTTTCCCACTAAGATGAATTCACGTCTTGTCTGTTGTGAGTGGCACAGTCAGCACTAAATCCTTCCCGTTGGGTGCAAGGACTACCTGGAATCTGAGGTGACGGAGGCGGTTCGTAGTGGGCCACTTAAAGTCGTACCGCGTTAAGACGGGTAGTTCTATAAAATTTTGCAAACGGGCTTGTTGAAACGCTAAACAAACTGCTCCTTGGAAGTAAGGGACTCGAGTGAAAACACAGAAAAAGGCTATCAAGGATAAAACATCTCCGGCACCTACGACAGTTAGGGACGAATTCCAGGTCAAAGCACTCGTTCGAAATTAGTTCCTTTCACATCTGACATCAGTGCATATGTGACAAACCAATTTGCGTGTTCGACGTTCTGCGTCACATAAATGCGACATCCCATGGCATAAATGGCTGCAATACCAAGTAATGCAGCAAGCAGACCATTTGCGTGCCGGAAAAAAAGGGGACTCTACAATGCTCCTGATCCAAAGCCAGTTACTTCTTCGCCTTCAAGAAGTTGCGTAAGTCGAAGCGATGAGGGAATGGCCTTCACACAGTGCTCTTACGCAAGCTTCGAAAATGTGACGTGCCAATTGACAAGGAGAGTTGGTCTTCGACTTTGTACTTTGGCCTTCAGTAGACTCTTTGATGCTGTAATTGACCTACTTGTGGGAGAAGAATTGCCTGTGTGTAGTGATGAAGTGTGTGGATGTGTGAATAATGGTCTGCCATGGAGTCAATCACAATTATTGCGTAAAGGGCGCATTAGCAATGCATGTGTGTACGCGAAGAAATAGAAATTAGACCTCCCCCTCCCCTCTGAATCGATGCGGTGCTGCTTCTACCATATAAACTCCTCAAGCTCCTCGCCAGCCTCACCACCTGCTTCTTTCAATCCTGTTCCTGCACTTGCTTCATCTGCTCCATGCAGTACAGCAGTAGCTTCTTCCTTCCAGCACAGTATTTGTCGCAATTGTGTTGCCGAATTAATTGACTTGGATGTCTGTGTCAGCGACAGTGGGAGCGGTGGTGGCGGAAGTGAATACGATGGCGACTCAGGTGTCTTTGCCCATAATGGCTTCGGTGGTGGTGGTGGTAGGATCGGCAGCAACCCACCAACCCAATCCAAACACAAAAGTTATTCTGCACGGGAAGTGTAAAAGGGCAGTGATAAGGGCAGGAGGAACAACCGGTCTGCAATGTGTGAGCACATATAGAGACAGAAAGTGAGTCTTACCAGCTGCAATTGCGGTCCGCGGCTAGCCATTGCGCCAACGGTGGACTCGGCTCCACTGCCGATAAGCGAAGTTCAAATGAAAGGCGGCAACTAGCGGCTTCAACGCCAGTTCCGCTTCCACTTTAGCAGGTCCGTCATTCATCATCAGAGTGCGTGCGGCTGCGTTAAATGAGAATGTCAAGCCTCAGATTTCAATTTGAGCTGGACGCATCGATTGACTGCCTCGCTAGCTAACTTGCTTGCTATCTTGATTGTTTGCATGTTTGGTGGATTGGGGAAATC